>JAQMYG010000003.1:18246731-18257404 GCA_030014215.1 Clariallabes teugelsi
TATCTATCTATATCTATATATCTATCTATCTATCTATCTATCTATCTATATATATATATATATATATATATACACACACACACATACTGTGGCATGCGAAAGTTTGGGCATCCCCGGCCAAAATTTCTGTTAAAGATGAAATGATCTCAAAAGCCATAAACACTCATGAAACACTCTTTTGCAATGATTTAAGCAATATCAGTGTATTGTTTTAGTTTTCTACAATTTTAGAGTGAAAAAGGGAATGTGGCAACCTGCGAAAGAATGGGAACCCCAGGAGACTTGAGCTCTCAGATAATGTTGACAAAGGTATCAGACTTTAATTAGCCTGTTAGAGTCATGGTTTGTTCACAGTCATCATTAGCAAAGGCCAGGTAATGCAAATATCAATGCTTTCTAAATACCCAGACTCCTCTAACCTTGTCCCAACAATTAGCAGCTTATATGGGGTCCTATAAGCACCCTGAAAATAAAAATCATTGATGCCCACAAAGCAGGAGAAGGCTATAAGAAAATAGCAAAGTGTTTTCAGGTAACGATTTCCTCGATTTGGATTGCAATTAAGAAATGGCAGGTAACAGGAACAGCGAAGGTCAAGATAAGGGCTAGAAGACCAAGAAAAATATCAAAGAGAACTACTCATAGGATTGGTAAAAAAGCAAACACCAGTTTGACTCCAAAAGACCTCCGGGAAAATTTGGCAGACTCTGGAGTCGTGGTACAACTGTTCAGCGACACCTGCATAAATGTGGCCTTCATAGAAGAGTCAGCTTCATAAAAGCTCTCCTGCGTCCTGTTGTTGTTGTTGTTGTTGGTCTTTCGGCTGCTCCCGGCAAGGGGTCGCCACAGCGGAATATCCAGTCCGCGTCCACACCACAAAATTCAGCATCTGAATTTTGAAAAGAACATTTACACAAGCCGGATGCATTTTGGGGAAAAGTCCTGTGGCCTGATCAGGTTAAAATAGAACTCTTTGGCTTCAATGAGCAATGGTATGTTTGGAGAACAAAAAATGCAGAACTTCATGAAAAGAACACCAGTCCAACTGTTAAGCATGGGGGTGGATCGGTTGCGTTTGTATTGCAGCCAATGAAACAGGAAACATTTCACAGGTAGAGGGAAGAATGGATTAAATTAAATTACAACAAATTCTGGAAGCAGACATAACACCATCTGTAAAAAAGCTGAAGTTAAAAAGAAGATGGATTTTACAAATGGATAATGATCATAAACACAACTCAAAATCCACGATGAAGGTTTTTTCACGGCCCTCACAGTCTCCTGACCTAAACATCGTTGGAAATCTATGGATAGACCTCAAAAGAGCAGTGCGTGCAAGATGGCCCAGGAATTTTACAGAACTGGAAGACTGTTGTAAGGAAGAATGGGGAATACCTCAAACAAAAACTGAAAGACTCCTCGTTTTGAAAATGTCTATATATACACACACAGAGAGAGCAGGAGAGAGAAAGAGCAGGAGAGAGAGAGAGAAAGTAGGTATGTTAAAGCATAGAGTTGCAGAAAGATCCTCACCCCAATCATTTACTAATTTCCACTCTTTAGAAACATGATCACTGTCTCTTATCACATGACAGCTACAAGTGCAGGGCTCCCCTGAGACATATAAAGCCAACCAAGTGCATCTTTTTAAACTGCTGCCGCTATTTGCACTGTTCTGCCTTCATGAGCTCACTGCAGCCATTGATTGGTTAGTCCTGCTGTTATTAACAGGACAGAGTATACAGTACTATGGTATTATCATTCCCATGCACCACATGCAATTTAAATCCCTTGGACACGGGTCCTCGTGAGCTTGTGTATACGGAAGACGACAGATAGCATTTTGTATGTTAAGGATGAGTTAGCTTAGGTTTGAGAAATGTGTGTGGAGGACAAAAAAAAACAAGCTTCTTCATTCATTCATCTTCTATACTGCTTATCCTGTGTACAGGGTTGCGGAGGCCTGGAGCCTATCCCAGGAGACCTGGACATAGCGATAGGGCACTAGGCCACTTAATCCATCACACGGCGCACACACTACGGGCAATTTGGGAACGTAGCATGGGTAGACTATGGGAGTAAACCCACCAAGCACGGGGAGAACATGCAAATTCCACACACCCAGACCTGAGGCGGGAATCGAACCCTCGACCCTGGAGGTACAGAGCCACAGTACTTACCACTATGCCACTGGGGCCTGTATCTGAATTAAATATTTTTACCATAGTATTTAATTTTTACTCTTGTTCTTATTTCTTTTTTTGGGGAAAAGTAACATTTATGTTGAAGTGTGATGATATACAGTAAACAAGCAAAACCACTTATAAGTATAATCTAGTAGTTCTAGTAATTCTCCAACAAATATCTGTACTTTTTACTTCACTATTTTTGTGCATGGCATTGTGTTACATAACCAGTGTGGTGTGTAGTATTTGAAGTTGTAATATACTCCCTTGCTGACCATTACAGTATATATACAGTGCCTTTCAAAAGTATTCATACCCCTGAACTTTTCCACATTTTCCAAATTATAACCACAAGGAAGGAAAATTATTACAAATTTATTACAAATAAATATCAGAAATATCATGTGGTGTGGATTTGTATTCACTGTAGCCACCCTGAGTAAATTCTTTGTAAAACCACTGTTCGCTGCAATTACAGCTGCAAGTCTTTTGAGGTATGTCTCTACCAGCTTTGCACATCTAGATTGTGAAATTCTTGGCCATTCTTCTTTGCAAAATAGCTCACGCACGGTCAGATTAGATAGAAAGTGTTTGTGTACAGCAACTTTCAAGTCTTGCCACAGATTCTCAATTGGAGTTAGGTCCGACTTTGACTGGGTCATTCTAACACAGGAAAATGCTTTAATTTAAACGATTCCATTGTAACTCTGGCTTTATGTTTAGGGTAGTTGTCGTGCTGGAGAATGAAAGGTTACACTGTGCCCCAGTCTCAAGTCTTTTTATTCTCTAGCAGGTTTTCTTCTAAGATTGCCTTGTATTTGGTTCCAGCTATCTTTCCATGAAGTCTGACCAACTTCCCTCTCCGTGCTGCCACAAAATAGCATTTTGCATCTAAGCCAAAAAGATCAAGTTTATTTTCATCTGACCAGAGGGCTT
The DNA here is from genome assembly GCA_030014215.1 of Clariallabes teugelsi. Lineage (NCBI taxonomy): Eukaryota > Metazoa > Chordata > Actinopteri > Siluriformes > Clariidae > Clariallabes > Clariallabes teugelsi. Next base: position 18,249,854 of record JAQMYG010000003.1, read on the forward strand.
TTTCATGTTTGCTGTGCCCTCCACATGGCTTGTCGCAAATTGCAAATGGGACTTTTCGTGGCTTTCTTCTTGCCAATCTTCCATAAGGGCCAGATTTGTGGAGTACATGACTAAAAGTTGTCCTGTGGACAGATTCTCTCACCTGAGCTGTGGATCTCTGCAGCTCCTCCAGAGTTGCCATTGGCACCTTGGCTGCTTCTCTGATTAAGGCTCTCCTTTCCTTTTCTTGTCAGTTTTGGTGGATGACCATGTCTTCATAGGTTTGCAGTTATGCCACTCTCTTTCCATTTTTGGATGATGGATTGAGCAATGCTCTGTGAGATGTTCAAAGCTTGGGATATTTTTTAAAAATCTACCCCTGATAAACATCTCTATAACTTTATCCCTGACCTGTCTGGTGTGTTCTTGGTCTTCACGATAAGGTTTCTTTCTCAATTTAATATTTAGTTGACTTTTGAAGGAAACTGATGATTACTAATTACTAATGCAATTGTGTGATTTGTGTTCACTCAGTAAAATATTCTCTCTCTCTCTCTCTCTCTCTCTCTCTCTCTCTCTTTTACTGAGATTTTACCAAATGACTTAAAGGCTGCTTTGAGCTAATACAAGCTCTGTAGTTTTGGTCCTTATAGTAAATTGGAAGTTAAGTACTTTTATGCTTAGTAGAAATATAAATAGATGATGAGTAATATTTTAATAACTGGGATACCTCTATTTTTACTCAACTGCAGGATTTTGTATACATTGTCCACCACTGGTATTACTTTAGGACCTTAAAAATATCACCCAGTACAAAGCAACAACCAACAATAAAGTGTTAACCAGTACATTACACTGAAACGTAATACAGGTGGCCATGCTTTAAAGCTTCGGAACAAAAGCTGTGCTTCGTTATAGCTGAAAGAAAATGCACATGCACATTCCACAAGTGTATGAAGGACATTGTGAACATTCAGGCTCCTCGACCACACTATACAGAGGCCCTGTAAGAATGGTGTATGTGTAAAGGCTGCATGAGCACGAGTGTGAGAAGGCCATGCTATCAATCAGAACACATCCTTAATAAGGTGTCAGACCAAAGCTAAGTAATGACCTCTGCTCTCAACCTTACTGACACCCAACCATGAATGTACTGTTGTCCTAGACCATATGTGCAATGCCATACTGCAATGCAACTGAAACATTTCAGTTCAACTACCCATCTTATCTTAGAATTTGTTACTAGCTATACAAAAGTGATGAAACCAAATGCATTTTACTTGCTATTCTTATGCTCAGGTCAAAATGACCTGGATATTATGTTATATTATTATCTTATCTGAATGATGTAATTCTCTGAATGATTCATCAAGATTAACACTGAGCCAAGAACACGCGCGCGCACACACATATCTTGGCGTAGTGTTGATCTTGATTATATATTAATATCCCTTAGACCTGAACTAAACAAAAAGGCATTAAAGGGATTTTGCAACAGAAAAGCTAAGGGTCTCCAGTTTAGCCCGAGCCTCCATCAGCATGACAGACGATGAATAGAGTTTCTCCAACAGCCATCACCATAATGAGACCTTTCGACAATGCGCACCGTTGTGAAAGAGCAACTGAACAAGCTAACACAATGACGTGTGATGGATGGGGTTAGCCCTATTGCATTGTCTTTGCACCGGAAAGCAGATTTCCGAGTAATAATGAGCTTTAATACCAGCGACACAACACCTGTGGTAAATTTAATAATAATAATAATGAATTCAGTGACAAAATCTTGACCTGTTTACAGTATGTACAGTCATACAATAGACATAAAAGAGATAAAAACATCCTCTCATCAATTAGATGCTTGGAAGTTTTCCCTTCAGCTGAGTCAGGTGGGCTAAAGCAAGGAAAACACAACACTGTGTACTGCCCTGTCTTCCTGCAGATCGCTTAAGAAGCTTAATTTAACCAAACCATTACTGCATTCTCTTGGGTATACACTAATCTAAGCTTGGCATGAGCACACTGTGATGTACTAATAAGGTGACCAATACAGTATATATAAAAATCTATTTCAATCAGCATCTTTAATGCATTGCTGCAATGACTCAAGCGTCCTAGACATTTGATGTTAAGAATAAAATTAAGAGCATGTCCTTATGAGTTCAAATTTTTTGTTTATCACATTAGCTGTGCTTACATCACCTAATTTTGCACTAATAATCAAATAACAGCTCAGAATTAAAATGCGGCGTTTAAACATCTCAGTTGTAACAGTCTGAACCGATCCGGTTTAATCAGAATCAATTTTCAATCTGAATAAAAGGGGTGTTATAAACCTTTGTTCAATATTTAAATATTAGGCATGTATAGATGTGTTCTGATCGTTTCCCTCTTGCTGGGAATATAAATATTCTTTTTGTACAATTGCTTGACGTTTGTGTAACAATAATAAGTAACGTGTTTCTGCAAAGATTCGCTTCCATTTCTGATCAGTAAACTCTGAGAACAGCTCATTTACTCTGGACTTTCATCCCCTGGGTCCTGGTCACTGATTCATTTTAAGATTAAGTGGAGGTGGAGGAAGAGCCACTGATTGGCTTGAATTTCACATGAAGAGAACTACGTACGAGACCAGAATGTGGGATTTGTTGAAAATATGGGATGTCCAACCTAAAGTCAAATTTCCAGCAGATTAAATACTTCACATGTTAAATTTTTTTAATATTCTGAGCAAATGCTTTGAGCATGTAAACACATCTTATCCGATCAGTGTCCATGTAAACGTTTAAATTGAAATTTTTTATTGAATTAGTCATATTGGCCATGTAAACGTAGCTTTTTCTTAATTTATCATACCTTCTAAAACTTTACTTACAGTCACGTTTACTATTTTGCATGCACAGGGAAATTTAGATCCTGCATTTAACCAATGTTATAGCAGCTATAAACAGTGATTTCCTCACCAAGATCTTGTTTTTGGCGCTTGAAATCACAGAATCCCACAATACCAAAACTTGTCCGAATTACAGAAAAACCAGGAGAAGTAAAAGCCCCCCCTGTTCTGAAGATTCTCTCATGGAGGAAAAAAGCACCGACCTCCAAGAAATACATATTTATAAGTATTGTACGTGTTAAGTAAATATATTGCTCAAAGCTTAGTCAAACACTTAGTCCTGATTTGACTTGAACCATATATGCACATATGCAAGTCAAGTTGTTCCCTTCATTTTTTTAGGATATTTACATTCCAAGCAGAACGATGACTGATTAGAACATGATAGTGTATAAACCTAGGATTTGAATTACAGGCACAGCCGTCTACCTACTGTGCTGTAGGTTTAACAGACTTTTATCACTTCGACTGAAAGGTAAAAAGTTCCAGAGCATTTCAATGTTTGTGATTCATAGTCACAACATCACAGAACTCAATATGCTTACACAGACAATACACACTGGTGGTGTGAACTGGTGTGAAAGTACCAGTGGTAGATCTTTGCAGGTTTACCTAAAAGCCTCGATAATGTAGGAGGTGACGGCAGCACCTCCTTCGTGCTGATTGGGCTGCCACGTCAGCGTCACACTGCTCTGGCTCACGTCCGTCACGGCCGGCTTCAGCGGGGGACCAGGCAGCTGCAGGGTCTGAGACAGCCGGACCAGGGATGACGTCTCTGTATCTATAACAAAGACATGTTTGTTCTATTACTCTTATGAGCACCTAACTTTGATCAAATAAAACCGTTTTCTTCATGAGCACCAGGCAAATGTTAGCTACTGTAGGTCGAATTCCTATCTTTGTGGGGATAAAAACACAAACGCATATACACACACACATGCAAGTTGTACTGCTCATTTAAATAACACAACCTTATGTTTTTTTGCCCCACAGATGCAGAAAATTCTAACCCATCTCAGTGCATAATTTTACATAATTACCATGTGAATGTTTAAATTATACATTTTGTTCTTGCTTAAACTCTTCTCTTCATGTTGTTCTTTTTTTACTACAGTATTTTACATGGATGCCGCTTCCTCTTTGGCACGTCTTGATTTCTGCAGGGATGACATTTCGAATGCATGCACTGGGATACATCAAATAGTTATCATTGTCAAGAATTCTTTGTTGTCTCACCTCTCACAGTGATGGTGCCGCTCCACCTCGTCTCTCCTGCGGAACTGGAGGCTATGCACGTGTACATCCCTGAGTCCGTCTCCTAGCAACAGTCAAGGCCAAATAATCTCACTTTATGGATGAAAGCAGGCAGAGATAATTGCAAGCAGCGCTGCGTATCCAAATGGAGCAAATCAAATGGTACATTTGGGCAGATATAGCCTGTTTGCTGAGAATTAGAGGTCACCCAAGGAACTGACAAACATTTCTGCATGAGTACATGACTTTGTCTAACAGCTTGAAATCAGTCCATACAGGCCACTTAAAATGATCTACATGCAGCTTTGAGAATAGCACAGCCACTTCAGTACACAAGGGATCCATGAGAGAGAAACTGATGACAAAAGGTGAATGATATCTAAATATACACAATGGTTATACACTTACTGGCCACTTTATTAGGAACATCTCCACAGTTGCTCATCCATGGAATGGTCATTATTTATCATTATTTTTAATCAAAATCAGAGAGCTTCAATTAATATTCACATTTAGGAAGACCTATTATGCAAAACTCATTTTAGATGCCGAGACAAGTCTCCAGTGCGTGTGTGTGTGTGTGTTCAAACAACATTGCTGTATTTTGTCCTTTATTGTCCTATATTTGCTTCTTCTTCTTTGTTGTTTAACAGAGGGTGGATTTCACTAGGTTGGTTACATTACCGCCAACTGTAGGCCTCATTCTCCCTCGTCTGCCTGGTCTCTTAAAGCCGATTTTAAGACCAGGCTTTCTTAAAACGTCTAATGCATACAGCAACATTGAGTGGGGCTTAAACAAGCCAATCAGATTTATTTTCCCTATTGTGACCTCATATAAGAAGTTCATTTACAAAGGCACTAAAATGGCAAATTGTAAGGATGAGTGAAATAAAGGGAATTTGAGGTATGAACAAAATATATTATCTCAACTAAAATTCAGAATAAAAGTGATTTTGAAACTGCTGATCTTCTGGGATTATACTTTTCTGCAGAGGTTGTTTAGGTTGTCATAGATTTCCTATCTGCCTGAACAAGACTACTTATTATCCTCTGTTCTCCATCCACCTCTTTTAACAGAAAGGAGTTTCTGCTTATAAAACTGTTGCTTGGATATTTCTTTTTCTTCACATAGAAAAAATGTGAAATGTAAAAAATAGATATTTTTTCATCTCCTAAAGAAGATTTTTCAATAACGTCCATGCCACAGTGAATGTCATTGAGAGCCCCTCCTTCTCATGTTTTACATGTACAACAATCTGTGTTTGCATGATAATGCTACTGTCACATGACTGGCTGACTTGATAATTGCATGAATAATAGAGATGGGAGAAAATTTATTCAGCTATTTATCATGATTCTGATGTTCTGATGATGTGGCAGAACATGTAATGCCACACTGACTCCAAAATCGATTAATAAATAAATACATAAATAAATAAAAAACTTTGCTGTTCCTCTATAATACTATGAGTGGTGCACTCTAAACATGTTGATACATTGGCAAAAAGCACAGCATCCTACATGATAGGAGCGCATTATTTACTAAGCTTGTTTAGAGTTGTAACACTATCTAAAATATATTTTAATGAATCAGGACATAATCACAAAATCATGATACTAACAGAATAGCAATACAAACCGAATCGGCACCTAAGTATCATGATAATATTGTATCAAGTGGTCCCTGGTGATTTCTGTATGATGTACTGTACGATTATTCCAAAAGTGTATGATGATTTTTTAACAAGAATCAATGTATTTTAAATATATACTCTATCTACAATCTATTATACAGTATTCAGCAAACAGATGTATTGTTGAATTTTTTATTAAGAAATAAACAGCAGGGCTGTCAGTGGCTACATAAATAAATTATAATAATGTTCAGAGACCTATAAAAGGTCACGTACTGTACAAAGAGTTTTTATATTGCAATCTACTCGAGTATTCAAGTCACCTTTCGGTACTAATGTGAATTAAACATTGTCCCCCCCTTTAGGACATATCTCTATGCTATCTAAGCCTTTGATAGGCTAATGCATCTCCCGTGTTCAACACTATCCCAGCATGACAGATTTGCTTCACTCCGCTGATGTATTGGGCGTGGGGAAGGCTCTTTACACCGTTCACCACTGTGACTAAACCTTATTGCAGGAACAAAGCTTAAAGTATTTCTTCACCTGACAGTTTCTAATTAGAATTCCCACGACTATAAATCACATACGGTCTGAATTAATTACTGTAGCCAATACACTCTGTTCAGCACTGCAAACAGCAGGTGAGGCAAGAAAAAAAATACAAACGGTACTCTGTCAAAGCCACTATTTACATTTCTAAATGAGCTCATTAATTACTAATACAACTTTGAGTGCTTAATAGGATTTTGACTGAAGCAACTGTTCAGAACTGAAGTATGAACAAGGGGAAACAAAAAAAATAATAATGTGATCTGACATACAAAACAAGTCTTAACAAAAGTACTTTTTGGATGCTTGGAAACTTTGATTATGCTGTGGTAGTGAAAAAAGTTCTCTCTACTGTACATATGTACATTAACTTAATTAAATATATAGAACAAAAGATGAAAGGCACAGCCATTCATAGAGCATTTAGTGCTATAACCCAGTGGTCCCAACTCCGATCCCGGAGGGACCACCTGCCCTGGACATTTTAGTGTTTTCCCTGCTCTATTACACCCACTTCAATTCAAAAGAGCCTGTTAATTAATTAATTAATTAGATAAAATCAGGTGTTCTGGAAGTTGAGAAAACACTCTAATGTGTAATCACTCTAAATGTAATCTATTGTTCAAAAGTCAAAAGGTATTTTTACACATTGAGATAAGGCTTCATCCAAAAAAAAAAAAAAAGGAAAAAAAAAAAAGAGAAAAAAACAAACAAACTGAAAATGTATTGGCCGAGGATTAAACAAGCCATTTAGTCTTCACCCCCAGTGTGACCTCATATCAGATGAGCCCCTACCCCGGCTTGTTGCTCGCCCAGCTCTGCTGTTCTCTTATCTTTTTTTTACTTGGACACCGAAACTGCACATTCAGAATGTGAAACACAGCGTTTGTATTATCTGAGAGGATTTAGAGGTAGAATATTAGCAGATATACTTTGGGGAATCTCTGGGAACTATTTTACCTTGTAAAAATTATTCTAAAATGCAAAAATTATGCATTATATAATATTCATTTACTAAATGGATAAGTAACGTGTGTAAAAATATTATATATAGGCCTATATATATATATATCAGTGGCGGCTGATATATTACATATATATTATATTACAGATATATTATATTAAGACTACAAGGGAGACTACAACATATTGGTTTTAATAAAAGTGCGTTCAACTTCATGACTAGCTCGTTCAGAATCAGGTATTTATTGTAGATTGTTTGACGCGATTTTCTTGTCATAC
>JAQMYG010000003.1:18257504-18273914 GCA_030014215.1 Clariallabes teugelsi
GGCTGCTGCATGATGATTGGAGGAGCTGTTTAAAGGGCGGAACCCCTTTTTTGATTGACAGCATGTCTTAAGTATAAGACTCGAGTTCAGTCCCATGCGGATTTGCAGGTGAAGTGGTACGACGAACTGCTGCACTCTGTATTCTTTGCTGGTTATAGAAACCATTTTTGTTTGTACAAATCATTCTTTAAATAATGAAAAAAAAAACATATTATAGCGTTCTTGACTTTGCTCCTTGTTTCAGCATTGTAAAGATAGTTCGTTCATATAATTAAAGTAGCTCGTGGAAGGGGAAACTAGCCAGAATTTACGTATAAATAACATAATGAATTTTATGATGAAGGCTAATACTGTATGAGCTTCCCCTTTTTCAAAAGCTAGCAGCCGCCACTGATATATATATATATATATATATTGGTGTACAAAACCTATAATTTGCCTTTAACTCTAAAACTTTAACCAAAGATGTAAGTGAAACATCATCCAGTCAGGGGTTACTCTATTGGATTGAATCGAATGGTTCTTCATTATTGGTTCATTGGTTCATAATGGTTCATGATTATTATAATAGTATAATATTTATTGCTTCACTACACGTAACGAGAAGGAAAAGATTTGTCCTAAACAAACATGAAATATTATTTACTAAATATTAAACTCTCAATTAGGAAACAAACAATTACTGAATGTGTGAAATGAATGAGCGGGATGAGTGAGTCATACTGTAGCAGCACACACTGTCTCGCTTGCAACTCATTACTGATTACATTACAAAAAAAGCACTTTTTATCAAGAACGATTTTACCTCGAAGTGGCTCATGAGTAGCTGTCAGAAGATGTACTTATTATTTTGAGAAATGCTGTGGATAGAAATAATTTAAAAAATATATCTCTTAAAAATCTTTCAAAGATCAGTCTTCTTTGATCTTCTTTGATCCAATGAAAGCACGTCTAAATCAAAATAATGCTTCCCTTTTCCTTTTAAACTCTAGAGTAATGACGGCATGACAGAGCGTCGCACGTTGGGAGGTTGTTGGGAGGGAAATAGGAATTGAACCAGCTTTATATCATCTAGTTTACACTCATCTCACAAACATTTCGCAACATGTGTTTGCTTATGGTGTGATCAGATATAATTACTGTGTAGTGTCTCATGAGCAATCAGTTCCAGTTGATTCAAATACACAGTGTTTTAATACCTTTGGTTTTTATCATGCTTTTTCTCTCAAACCTACTAACTATAAGTCTGATCCTGTTTTATTTGGAACCACGGACTGCAGAATTTAACCCAATTATATTATTATAAACCACACAGAAGATGAATGAGTACAAAAGATGTACTCTCTATATTCATTACTCACTACTGGCATTGTGTTCTCTTTAATATCGTTTTACACAAATCAGTCATTCCATTACAACCTAAAATATTATGCCCAATATTTCCTTCGTGGAATAACTCCATAAGACTGCTGGTGGTGTCCTGTGGTGTCTTGTACCGGGTCAGTGGCACCATATATTTTGGTGTTGTGGGGTGTGAAGTAGGGCCTCCATGGATCTGACTAGTTTTTCCGGAGCATTCCATGGATGCTTGGCCAGATTGAGATCTGGGGAATTTTGAGGTCGGATCAACAACCTTACACTCTTTGCCTGCTAAGCCCCATTAATGGCGGGGGTGTGTGATACAGTACTTTTGTTGTTCTGATACCTTTCTAATCAAGACCAGGATCAACTTTTTTTTGTTGCAAATGTCACTGTTAATGTGGATTTTGAAATGTGGATGTGAAGATTTTGTGTTTTTATTTTGAAATGGTAGTGGGAGTCCCCTATAAGCAAGCCACATTTACTTTCAGAGTGTTTGGTGTTATTTTAGTCTTTTTATCTTGACCTGGTGCACTAGTGTAGGAGTTCAGCAACAAAAATGGGCAGACTTTTCTAGCCATCTACCTCGCTAGTTGTTTTGCAACATTGGGTGACTCTGGAATAACGGAGGTCAAGAAAACAAACTTATACTGTAAATAACTATTAACTTATTATTGATATCCAAGTATGATGATAAAAAAAATTACATGAAACTTGAATGAAATGATGTTGAGACAAAGTGAGTCAGTGGATATCACACCAGCTCACCTAGCCATTCCCTATAAATAAGGTTTATGTTTTTCATCTGTGCTCATGGTCTTAAAATATCACAATTACGTGTTCCTACAGTATGGTGACAAATACTTTTTTAATGATTTAAAATGATTTAATGACACAAAGAACTTTTAATGATAATTAATATAAATATCTTAAGTGAAAGGATGTTTTGATGATTGTGGTGTCATTCAGAAAAACACCTCACATTCTAAAAGCAAGACAGTATGAGAAATTATATATGTATACAGTATACAATCCTGCTGCTTACTTTCCTATTTTATGTAATGTAAATTGCAATTTCATCTATACTACAGTATCAGTCAATCGATATTCATTCATAAAACACATCCTTGGGGATCAACCCTCAATCAGCCATTTATATTAGCTTTAGAATTCCTTTCATTCCTTTTTCAGATCCTTTCTAAAGTTTTGTGAATAGTTTTTAAAAACAAACTCTAAGCTAGAAACCTTCATTGCGACTTGAGATCATGCTTAGTGGTAAGATTTTCTTTCATGAGAGGCTGATCCAGTAACAACCAATACTGCTTGATATGGCATTAAGTTTATTGAAACTGATTTCTCCTTTACTGCCTTAAATGAAGAGTAATGAAGCTGGCAAGTCATACACTTTATGTTCTGCATCTGAGATTCAGTGTTTTAAGCAGCGCTCGTTAGCTGCATGTTTTTGTGAACCTTTCACTTGATTTGAAAAGTCTAGCTAGAGGCATATCTGCCTGAGGTGCTTTCAATATCCAGCCCACAATGTATGTGTTGCTTTGAACTGTCAATCAAATACCTGCAAGCTGCTGATGTGTAAAGTTCCATTTTCAATCAGACTGATGTGGATTCCGTCTGCTGACAGTCTCTGCCCATCCTTCTCCCACCGGATGCTGGGAGGTGGGTTTCCCATTACATGGCAATGGAGCTTGGCACTGGAGCCCCGTGCCAATGTCTGGTTACCTGGGCCATGGTGGATGATGGGGGAAATAAAGTCTGATGTTCCTGCAGAATAAATCGAGCAATGTTTTATTTGTTTTTAGACGCCTGGCACCTGTCTGAGTCTCTTTGATGTAAATTTTATTTTAAAAGAACCAAAGTACAGTATTGTCATTCAGCCAAAAGAGTATTAGTGAGGTTATTAGTCAGCATTCCAATTCTCGTCAAAGGTGGTCTTCCACAAGAGCATGAGGAAACCATGTCTTCATTGACCTCACTTTGTACACAGGGGTGTTGCCAGGGAATTTGTAATGATACAGTATACAAAGATGTTCTAAGCAATTGCATGCTTTCTCCTTTGTAACAACAGTTTGAGCTAGACCCACATATACAGGTGGGCGTGATAATCAGGTGTCCACGTACTTTTGGCCAACCAGCATGTGTGTATAAGCAGGTAACTAAAATGAGACTTTGACTGCATTAAATTAGCATGTAATTTAATGTCCACCCTCAAATAAACTTTCAGTATGACATTTTTATACAGACTGTTTTTACACAATGCCACTATCTGTATTAGTATCTGTGTAGAGCTTTAAATATGAAACACAAAAACAAAACCTAGTGAACAGTAGGAACGAGACTGCCTGGCCAAAACAACTTAAATAAGCAAATTCCTTAGAGCCTTTATTGTATAATTACTGCAGTGTTTCAGCAGGCAACATTTTTTTTTAACCTTAACTAATGCAGTAAGTAGCTGCTCCTATCTTAATCAATCATGTAGGAAGGCATATCCTACGGTTCTGAAAAAAATGTTATTGTGATTCGGAAGAGTCAAACTTTTGGTTGAGGCATAGAAAATTGCTGAAGTTAGTTGAACTGTGAAAGGATAATACTCTACAATCAACTTAACCGGAAAAAAGTAATAAAAATCATGAATGCCCGTGATTGGAGATCATTTAAACACTGGGTGAAAGTTGCATTATAAAAAAATCAGACGGTAGAAATCACAGCTGTGTTTAATAGTGAAAGTAGGAGCATTTCCACAGCTGTGTGGTAATAAGAAAACCAATTGTTAGTGAGAGTAATCTGAAAAAAGGCTGATCTTGAGTTTACTCAGCTGGTCTAGGCTCGGCAACATCATGTGGTAGTAAAATGAACTGAACAGACTACCTGAATGTACTGACCGGGTATTCACATCAATGGATTTTTCTTCTCTGATAACAGAGGCTGGACAACAATGTTAAGTTTGTTCAAGCTCAAATTGTGAAAGAATGGTTCTGGTAACATAAGGAATCATTTTCACACATGAATTGGCCTCCACTGACTCCTGACCTTAACTCCACTGAAAGTGCAAAGTGGTTCGTCGCCCGTCATCAATATAAGATCTCGCCAAAACTTTAATGGACAGACATGCGCCAATCAGCCATAGCATTACAACGCAAAACATCATGCCCAATATTATGTAGGGTTGCCGTGTGCCACCGGGGTGGTTCTGGCCTCTCGGGGTATGACTCCACAAGACCTCTGGCAGTGTGCTATGGTATATGGCACCAGGACATTATTAGCAGATCTTTTGGGTGATGTGGATTGCAGGGTGGGACCTCCATGGATCAGACTTATTAGTCTAGCACATCTCATGGGAGACCGGTCAGGTTGTGATCTTTGCAGGCCTTGGGCTCTTTGTCTGCCAGGCAACTGTGTGTGATGGGGTGCGGGGCACTGAATGTTCTGGTGCATTTTTATCGTGCTCAGTATTGACTTTTTATGTAATTTGTGCTACATTGGCTTTTCTGTTAGAGCAGACCACGCAGGCTGGCTTTGGGTCCTCGTGGGCATGGGTGACCTTTGGGTGCCCATGACCCTGTCACCAGTTTACTGTTATATAATTGGTAACCACCCTTAATGTTTTAATGTTATGTGGTGTTAATGTTATGGCTGATTGGTGTAAATGTAGTGGCATACATTTTAGAAAAACATGTCATAGGAAATACAGTACAGTATGTGCCATGATCTAAGCTAGATGCAGTCCTTACTTGGACTATTATTAGACTGTAGATTTGTCTCAGCCAGGCAGTAAAAAAGTTTGCGAAACATTGTCACTCGATTTATAAATGACCTCAACTAGAGATGTGCAGAACAGTTCTGCACCGTTATTATTGTTGTTTATATCCGTCTCTGATATTTTCTAAAAAAAAGTTTTTTTATTTTACTGAAATATTGTAATTTAACCCATGACAAGCCTATAGTCTCAGTTAGTACATATGGCTCCACATTATTTGAGCTGTAGCTCACATCTGGATGCAAGTAAAATCTCTTGCTGGTGTGACTTTTTTTTGTTTAAGTCTGTGGTATCCTACTCCCAATGCTCATAACGTTAGTCTCAACTAGATGTCCTGAGATCTTTTCTGACCAGCAACTTTTAAGTGCACCTCTTATTCAAATCTGTGCTGGTATCTATCATGACCACATTATCTGTTTAACCCAAACATCATAACTGTATTAATGCAGTATTTATTAACATTTTGTCATTGAACGCATTGAACTGTATTATTTATCATGTTTGTTACTTTTTGTATGAAATGGCAATGACAAAAAAAAACAGCTGTACAAGTGACAGTAAGAACTGTGATTAAATAACAGTTCTAGTTTCACTACCATTTTCGAAGAAGTGGCGATATCTGTGCTTACCAGTAACGACCTTTAAGAATGCTTTGGAGACAGTACTGCCTGCCACGCTGATGGCTTGGCATATGTAGTATCCAGAATCTTCACTTTGGACAGCAGTGATGATTAGCTCGCCGCTCATGGACACAGAGTAGCGTCCAACTTGTGAGGGAGGCTGTCCTGGGAATAGCAGCATCTGTGCAACACACGCACATAAACACACACACATTTGTCTTAATATTGTTGTAAGGGCCTTGTATCGACATAATTATTGATGCAGCTAATTAATACGATGCCTATACAGTATATACATCTAATCTGAACCATATTTTCAGTAATTGGAATGTTTTTTTTTTTTAGCTTTTCAAATAAAACCTGAAAGAAAAAAAAAAAGATGTTCCTTTTGGGGAATTTCCCTACAAGGTCAAACTGGCAGATATTCTTATCCTTGTGAAACAGTTGGTCACCGCCAAGACACACACACACACTTGCAATATTTCTGTGTAAAATACATTATGCGTATAATCTATTTTTATCTCATTTCTATTCCTAGTATTTTACCATGCACACGCACACATGCACACACACACACCTTGGGGCAATTTAGAGTGATTTTACTAGCACGGTGGAGGTGGGAGGAACCATCACTACATGCTACATTTATAGAAATTCAGATGGGCCCTTGATTAAACTGTCTGAATATGTCTCTGGACATGAAGTCATTTAGTCATTTATGTCATTTCTGAAAAAGCCATAAAACTGCACAAATCCCACGGCTGCTATTTTTGACTCAAGTGATGAGATCGCCATGATAACTCATTTATTTAACTTTTGCTCTTGACATTTATTTCAATATAACAGTCAAGATTAGCACAATTCTCAGTAACCACAATGAGACCATATTTCTTTAAAAACAAAAAGAAATAAATACATGACACATGTTTTCTTTTCACTGGTTCCCTACTGTAACTTTTACTTTGGGGAATAAGGAAATAGACAAACATTAATAGAACAACATTTGTAAATAAAATCTGTTTAGGGAACAGCTGTTATCACTTGTTAAGGGAAGGCATGTTAATATCATCACACAAACATTATGTGCATCCTGCGCTTCACTTAGCTTGAAAATTGTCATAATGTTGGCAAATTTACAATTTTTGCATTTGCAAATTGAGGGATTCTTTGTTTTAAAATAAGGTTTAAAAAAAAAAAAAAAAAAAAAAAAGAGAGTTAACAACTTCAATTAAATTTTTTTTTTAAAAGTCTAAATACCGTATGTGTAAAGTGAAGTATGCATAGTATGCACAATATTTTCACAAAATGTCTTTAAGACTTACTATCTCTGTATACAATTATACATATTTTTTGCACTTGTACAGTATAAAAGAACAAAATATAAATATATAAATATAGTACTTCAGGTTTATTTATTTTATACTTTTCCCTCCTACTGTAAGTACTTTGTATGTTTTAGCTTCACTGCTGTTTACTGTCTACTGTCTGTTAGTGTGTTCTTCAATGCTGCTGCAGAACTGCAATTTCTCTTGGGTTTAATACATATTTTTTGTTTAGCGTATTTAAATATGCAGTTTTATTATTATTATATTATATTAATAGTTTGCAGATTATTTATTTATTTGTGTAAAGATGATGACGTTAAATGTTCACGAAAATGACAAGTGGTCAGACTACTGTATATTACCAGTCAACCATGTTGCCCACTAGTGTAGATAACCAGTCATCAACACTACATCATTGCAGTTATCAGTGTGCATAGAGTATGTCACAGCACACATTATTCATTTGGATACACTGATTTGGATACATCATATATTGATGGCTATTCTTTTTTAAATTGATAAAAAGACACATACATGGCTTGTTGGGATGTTGATGCTGCAAGGAGGGTAGAATATTTAGACAAGCATTGAGAATCTCTGCACAAGTGTATTCTAAATGTACGCTACAAAACAAAATGACATCATTTGATTCTGGTCACTTAGCACTGGGACAAGTCATTTCCGAGTTGCAGGATGAAGTTCTGTTAGTAATATACCTGACAAACTGAGCTGTGAAACCATCTATTACCTTGAGAAAATGTTACTGTTTAAGTTTTGCAACGTGCCGATATGTTACCCTGAAGGAATTTACTAACGTACCACTGTTTGTTCAATTGAGAAAGAATATTGTTTTTGTTCTTTTTATTTATGTAAGATGTACTCCAAATTATTGAATTACTCGTTTTTTTGTTTGTCAGGAAAAAGTGCAAATTACTTGTTACACAGAAATGTTCACTGTTTGTATAGTATTATAAGTAATGTAGCCCTTTTTAACAACATAATGGAGGCTGTCTGGTTTTAGTTGCAGAAACAGAAGCAGGTGCGACAGCCAAAGGCTTCAGTAGAACGGTCAGGTTTTCCAGGAATAAAACTACTCAACAGTGAAAATATATAATATAAATATATACCTGAAAAAAAGCAAACAATAGGTATATCAAATTGATTAATTTTGTTTGATTTGGTTTGTTCCATTTTTTAAACCATATCTCCTTTAAGTCATACTCTACACGGGCTTTCTTCACAAGTCTCCTTTCAAAGACATACAGTACATGTTAGAAACAACCCATGCACTCAAATACCGGTCACTAAACAATAGTGGTGTGCCTGAGACTGTACCCATGGTGACCCAATCAGAAAACAGGCGTTGAAGCAATAGGATTTAATCCACTTTATATAACTGTCTCATAATCCCATTTAATAGAATCTAATCATTAGGCCCAGGGTTCCTGATAAAATACATTTTTCAAGTCTGTTTCCTACTAACAATGTGTCTACTGTGGATACTTGAAAAATATTTGAAGATATGTAAATAACCTTACACTACTGGAAAATAGTTGATCTGTGAATAAATGCTGAATGGCTGCTGAAAGATTGAATAAAATTCCATATTAAACCTCAGGCAAAGGTGCTTATTACTAAAAAGATGCTGTTCTGCTTTTAGCAGTTTATCCTCTCTAAATGGATTATTCAAGATTTTTACTGCATTTTTGAACTTGGTTCAAAAAGCATTTATAGCTGAATATTCTATGTTGTGTGGTTAAATGAAAATAGAAACTGGTGGCCTCGCTTTTGCATCAGACCTACAATAATAACTGTACTGTGAGGGATAGCACAAACTGCATGTTAAATCATCACATACTCAAACCAAACCAGGGCAAGCTGATATGTAATCGTAAACCCACAGTTAATATGTTAAACGTAACAGTGAATGAAATATACTGTAGTCCTAGTTTTATTTATATTGTCATGATTTTTACCCAGTTTCTGTTTTGTACCCATGAATTGTAGTGGGAAAAGTCTTCTCTGCATACTCTACACTTTTGAGCTATGTTTTCATAGCTTTTTCTCCTATTTACTGTATATTTTAATTGGATTTTTTCCCTCTTGTTTGAAGCTCTCCATTTGCTTTCCATAGTTTTTTTTAACAATTTTATATTACCTCTCTTGTTTTTCCAGTCATCCAACAGACATCCTAATAATGTGGCATAGGACCGGAGTCAATTATGTGGAAAAAAAATTTGCATTCTAAGTAGAGGTGAACTGATTGATTGGTCAGCAGATCAATTGGGCATATTTTTCATATTTTAATAATCGGCATGGACTGATGCCTAAGAATATATATCTGATTAACAGTCGGCTGCATCTGCGAGTTGCTAGGGAACCATAAACAGCAAAAGTTCAGCTGCTGTTTTTTTCTTTCATCTTTTCCTAGTCCCTAAAGAACATACATTTGTACGCAAACGTGATATTATTTGTAATACTTATCTCAGTACTTATTTTAAGTATTTTTAGTTTGTTTATGTCTTGTAGCAAATATAAAACTGTATAATGCTATCTGCTATCTGCATGTCTATGGGATTTGTAATGTTATCTTTGCATAGTGCCAATCACTAGCTAAAATACGCTAAATGCTAGCTAATATTAGGTGCTAGTTAATGTTAAATGCATTTGTTAGATTATATTTCTCAATTGTCACCATATTATTTATGCGGTTTATGACAATATTTACGATAAAAGGGGGAAACTTTAAGAATGTTTTAAATTGTAGTTTTATTGTAGCTTTCTTTAGTAAACATCTGAAATTAAGAGAGCTGCACTGGGTGATCAATGAAGGGAGCTGTTAGCTATCTGTGAGATCCACACTCACTCACAAGCAATGACTCAAAAAAAAAAAAAACAGCATCATGCATCACCACCATCTGTCCCGATTTTAAAAGATCAGCATCAGCCATAGAAAAACCCTTATCGGTTGACCTCTAAGTCTAAGGCTACCATCAGTTATGACTGGTTCTCGACTGACCACAGAGCAGCTTGGGAGAAAACTTTAGATTTGTCTACAGAATTAAACACCCATTAGACTGTACCTTTCACAACATGCTATAGCAGTATGTTTTGAAATTTGAGAGATATGCATTACATAAATCCCCCCACATTTTTGATTTAATACATATCCCTTAACATAGAAGGAATCTGACTCCATCTTCCCTGTCACACAAGTACTGTAAAATATTATTGTGCTGGCAAGTAGATAAATCCTACACTGCCTGGCCAAAAAAAAAGAAAAAAGAAAAAAAAAAAAAACGACACCAAGGGTCTAATCTAATAATTTGCATGCATCAAGTAGCGAAAAAACAAATGAAGGAAATTTTAAATTACTAGAATTTGTTTAAGACCGGTCCAGCAAATTTGTAAAACCTTTAATGACAAAAAAAAAAAACTAAATGGAATTCTCTTTAAACGCTCAGTAAAGATGGATGGATGGTTCTGTCTACAAGCTGCCGGGCAAACAGATATACATCTACCGTTTCTGTGGCAGTTATTTACAGGGAGTGTTGCCAGCTAAATGTTCAATTGTATCTGAGCACTTGTGGTTGAAGGACCTTGCTCAAGGGTCCAACGGTGGTAACTGGCTGCATCAGGGCTCGAGTCTGGGACCTCCTTGTCTGCAGTCCCACATCTTAACCACTTAGCCACCCCTGCCCCCCTTAGTAAAGATGCATGGTAAAAGAATGACGGTGCAAATCACAGCTATGTTTAATAGTGAAAGTAAGGGCATTTTCACATGCACAATATTATGAGAACACACAGATCCGAAATTAAACAGCTGTGTGGCTATAAGAAAACCATTTGTCAGTGAGACTAATCAGGGAAAAAAAAAAAACACTTAAATCCAGCTTGACCCTGTACCAGAGTGATGGACGCATCAGAGTAATAAGGGAAGTGCATGAAGTTATACATCACATTAAGTGACATCATAGTGTGATGATTTTTTCCCCAGCATCTGGGGCTTTTTGGAGGTCTTAACATGGCCAAACAGCACATGGGTTTTGTGGTGCACCCAGGCGGCGATGGCACAGGTGCTTAGGCCCGATCATCATCATTTGCAACTATATTTATTATCATCATTACTATTATTATTATTATTATTATTATTACTAGGACTATAAAGTGCACACGTTCTGTAGCCTATGTTATCTGTACATGGGTATTCCTTAGTCAGATTTAAGTCAATTTCTGTTATTCTTCTATAAAAAGCTGCAAAAAACATGCACTAATGATCACAGTAATGTTGTCCTGTATGTTGTTCTTGTGTCTGGCTGGTTACCCACAGAATTGCTTTCACCTCCCAGAAGATGCAAGGAGCCTGGGATAATTTTAGCTGCTCATTTACTGAAGAGTGGGCTGATGATGTTCTCTGTGGTCTGGACTGTCTGGTGTTGTTTGTCTTGCTTGGTGGCTGAGCCAAACCAGTTACTGATAGAATTGCAAAGGATGGACTCAATACCAGCCAAAGAACTGGATTACAAGTTCTTGATTAAGGCTGTACTGATTTTTGATTTACAATGGACAATTTGTGTTCCACTTCAGGTCCTGGCAGAGGATTGTTTCCAGAAATCTAAAGGACTTGGACGATACCGCTGTTAAGAATGTTGAGCTTCAGGTTGTTGTAACTGCAATGGAGGGTAAATGATTCTACCTCTGCAGTCTTGTCGCTGTTCCGGATGAGCGTCTTTTGAGAAATAGTCATTTGTGTAGATGGAGAAGACCATCGGATAAAGGTGTTAGACATGACTTTGATTACTCTCACCTGTTCCTTCCTTTCCTCCCTGTCTGAAAGCAGAGGATCCGCTGACGGGTGAATACAGGCACATTCATTATGATGGTGGGTTACATTTCTCACGAAAATTTCAATACTGTTCACGGCTTTGTGTGGGAGTGATGCTGAATTGTTTTGCTGTACTTGCAAAGCAAAGTGTGTTGTTTCTTCATTGCCCTCCTGCAGTGTTTTAAGTGAGATGAGTGGTAATTACAGCTGGGCCAATTTTAGATGTGCCCATCCTTCATGTTTCATTGACACTGTGATAAAGATGGGCTTTATTTTCCTTGATTAAAAAAAAGGAGTGTGCTCTCACAATCGGGTGTACTGAAAGTAGCCTTACTTAATTTCTTGAAAGCAAGTTCGTCAAACAGCTCACTGAAGAAATACAGTAAATCATCAGCCCATGATGGATTTAATGCATTTAATATTATCTTTACTTCACTTAAATACATTTACTGGCACTACTGTCAGTTTACTTGTTATGTTAAGTTTAAAACAAACCGAATCACCCTGTGGTTGTGTCTGTGTGTCACATGACATGTAGGTCACATGACGCTGTTTTCCTTATATCTCTAAGCATTTAGCAGTCCGATCTTGGGCCACATTTGCTTGGACGCCCACTTCTAGAAAGTCTTGAAATCCATTTATAAAAAAGCATTCTCAATGTAGAATGGTAAATTTAAAATTGTCTGACGATGGCCTTATAACCCTCTGCAAATTCATGAGCAGAAACAATGGCTTCTCTGAGGTCATGTCTGATGCAATAGAAACATTCCTGAGTGCTCCTGAACACCAAATTGCTAAAGGTTCTGTTTTTATAAAGGTGGTAAGACTTGATTAGCTAATCTTGTGCATTTTATTGATAAGACGTGGCTGCTAACTGCTCTCTTAATGACTGAGGTCAGGAAGGTTGTAATTAATTGCTTCTTTATATTTACATTGTCAAATTTGTCTACATAAAATAGAGATGGTAGAGATGGTGTCCATAGAGATGGTACCGTGAGCTCACGATCAAACAATACTACCTCCTGTACCGCAGTGCCACCATTACATTACATGGTGCTGCTATTTAATGACAGCGTTTACACGTTTAAAATTGCACTAGTTTGCCAAATCCACTTTGCATGACACTAAACTGTTTGCCATCATTCTCAAAGCTCCAGTACAAAAATAACAGGCAAAACAAGGACAATGAACACATCTTGGCTGATCGTGTAAATATGAGGTAAAAGGAAAAAAATGTAAACTATTCTTTTAACGTCTAAAATGTTCCAGTTTTAAAAGTGTATGTCTAACTACTGTTTCCTTTTTAAAGATTAATACATTAAGCCAAAGGCCTCTTGGGCCTGTTTCCATATTTGTAAAACCTCTGGCTAGCATACAGAAGTGCAGAGACAGCACTCTGTGAAAGCAAGGCACCTAATGATGCTATCGCAGCAATAGGTTTTTAACCTTTCCTTGGCTTGAGTCCTGCGTAATGCTGGAAAAAGTCTATATGTTTCATTAAAACAAATATATACTATAAATAAATATAAATATATCTGCCCTTGTTTAAGGCTCCTTGTTTATGTCCTTCGGGCCTTCAGTATTAATGAATGATATATAATGAAATTTGTTCATTTATCAGTTGAGGGTCATGGTGGATCCATAGCGTATTCATGGAACACAAGGTGGGAATATATCCTGAATGGAAGCCAGGCCACTGCAGAGCACCACTCACATTTATATGGGGAAAGAACACAGCAGATATGCAGATATGGGAGGGAGTAACATGCACTCACAATTGAACCCTGCAGCTAAGGCTACCTGCTGCACCACCATGCCACTCCATCAATATTAACTGCAGCCAAAAATCTGGCTCATTTATATGCAGCGTTGTGGGTGTTGAATAAGAGGTAATTGAATTCTCAAAAATAGTGACTCACAGTTTTTAGAATAGTATAACAGATACATGTGTCTGCAATGGTCTTCTATGAAGTGGTCATTAATATTCTGTACTTTGTTGCTAAGCGAAAAGTTTTTTCTTAAAATAACTGAAAATGAGTGAAATTCTATAGATTCCTGATTCCTACATGATCTACCCCGTGTTGCTGTAAGCACCTTTTGAGCCGGCAGTGTGCGTTTTAGCCTTTTGCAAAACATGTATAATTTTGCCACACACACACCAGGTACTGTAACCATAAAATGACTAAATCTGATTTCACTGGATGCCTGCATGAACACCACCAGAACCAGTGCTGCACTACACCCCCAGGAGGCTTTCTTCTCATTCACCAGGCCTGTTGTCTATTTATAGATAAGTAGCCAGTTCTAAACCACCCATCAGGCAAGAGAATGTGCAGAGCGAGCTTGTGTAGGCCTGAAGGAAGAGCATTGGCACCCGATTTTCCTCACAACCACCTCTCTGCCTCCTTCAAATTTTCTACACAAAACTGTCCTTTTCAAGACGCACTCCCATATTGACACAGATCTGCCTCTTTATCTGCTGAGCTGAAATGAGCTGCGGTTTTGATTTACCACTTCAGCGTAATCAGCGCAATGCACCTAATCAGCATCGGTGAGGGGGAGGGCAGCGGGACTGCTTATTGAGAGACTCTGGCTTGTTGGAAGAACTTAATGAGTCATGGATGAACACGGCGAGACGCAAAAATGAAAGAAATTAACACCAAGAGCTCAGAATGATTAGGCGTCTGTAACCCACACATAATAACTCATGAGCAAATAGCGCAGTGTTTTTATTGAAAGCTAGCATGGAGTAGAGCTTGAAAGCAAAACATTGCCATTGTTAAACTGGTTTAGTAGCTGCACCTGTACCTGATTCCCTTCTTTCTGCCAGAAAAGTGCTGGAGGAGGGTTGCCTTTTGTGCCACAGCGGAAAGTGACAGTCTGTCCTTGGGCTGACATCTGGTCCTGGGGCTGGAGGACAATCTTTGGGGGGACTGTAAAAGAAGAAAGGAGGAGAGGACTAACAATAGGAAAACCACAGCCTCCTTTACAAAGTGCATCTTCATAAAATTAATCACATTTTGTACGCAAACTGGACCAAAAGACAAAGGATGGGGGGGGGGGTGTAAGGTGGAGAAGGGGGGACCTGGAACACTGGCTACACCCCATGCCTCCTCATTTGACATTAATGGCTGACCTCACTAATGCACTTTTAGCTAAAAGGGTATAGATTTCAAAAAAATTATAGTGAACCCTTCTCATAAGACTGGAGGTTATTATAAAGTTATAAAGGCAAATTAACCTGTAGTTAGGTGTTATCATCTGGTGTCCACAAACTTGCCCTCACAGTGTATGTACATTTCTGTTAGACATGAAACTGGTAGGCAGTAGCATCTACTCAGCACTGTCTAAATTAGTTACAATCCGAAGAAATCCAACAAACACCATGGCAAAAAATAGATGGTCATCCAAAGCAATTAATTACTTACATTTTTAGAATGTAATGAATTAATAAATTTTTAGCTAAGGTGCGTTCAAATATGAAAACTGGGACTGAAAACTTGATGGTATCCAAGCACTAGTGAATTCTGGGATAATGTGTGGCAGGGGATTAAACAGAAAAATAAAGGGAGTTTTTACACTCCGAACTGTGTTCTGCTATTCTGCACAATGAAAACATAACTGTTTGACTTTCTGGTACCTTTTGAAACTCTGTGGCTGCAGATGGCTCTTTGCTTCGGTTTTTGCAGTATTATGCATATTAAGAGGGATGCCATGTTTTCAAATGATGTATCAAACCAATGGTGGACAGGCCCTTGGGCATTGTACCCAATAATTATATGTGGCATGAACAGTGATTATAAAGCATTTGTCTAATTTTTTTTTTTAACAGACATTTTCTCTCTGATCTGCGGTTTGAATGCCTCTATGCTGACCAATGCATCACAGCAAAAGAAAACTAGGGAATTTTAATATTCAATTTTAGTTTAACATTTACTTTATTGTATTCAGACATTTTTTCCATTCAAATGTTATTTTATTCCTTTTTCAATCAAACTCCGAAGTGCTGTTTTTGACCACTTTGCACCCTAAACCATCACCATTAAATTACGCAAGTGAAAAATATAGTGCATGTAGTATAAATTTTACCCATGAGCCACTTTACCCTTTACATACCCATGAGCTACTTTAATAGGAACCTTTTCAATTGTCAACCTGCCTATTCATGTATTTATACAATCAGCTAATCACTGGACCAATCACTTGCCTGCGCTTCCACTGTCCAGTTACGATGAGTGCCTACTTTAGATTCCTGTTTCTAGCTAACAATAGTAGATCTCAATGAGGTCTTCTGCTGTTGTTGCCCAGCCACCTTAAAGTTTGGCATTTGTTTGCACCTTGAGATGCTCACCACGGTATTAAAGAGTGGTTACTTCTGTTACAAGCTCCAACCAGCCTCATCTATTCTCCTCCTGGCTGGCTCGGCTTGCTTTGGCAGTGGTGGCTCAGTCGGTTAAGGCTGTGGGTTACTGGGTTACTGATCGGAAGGTCGGGGGTTCGAACCCCAGC
>JAQMYG010000003.1:18305490-18315720 GCA_030014215.1 Clariallabes teugelsi
ACTCGGTATCGGCGAGTACTGAAATGCAAGTACTCGTACTCGTTTTCCAAAAAAGTGGTATCGGTGCATCCCTACTTCAAATCAGAAATATTAAATTTTCCATAATGGAACTACAAAATGAATAATGAAAATAATTACAAGACACAAATAACACACTGCCATTCACGGTATCTGTACCCATAATCATCCACACATTTAAATAACCAGCATCTCACATCCTTGCATCTCACTCCTGATTTTTTTCACTGACATTACTAAGTCATGTATCCCTATCATTCACCCCTGTAGATCTGACTTTTTTGTTTTGCTTAGATGTACATTCTGTCTTTGTTTAGTTCAGCCCATTTGTAGATCTCCTGACCCATCTGTTTTTTGGTCTTGAATATTACCTGGCCTTTTTCAGTTTGTCTGCTCTGGTTTACTCAATTAACCCGAACCCTGCGGTTTCTGTCCAACCTTGAACATTTTCTGACACACAATTTCTGTTCCCAAAGTATCTGTCAGGCTTAGTAAATCACACTGCAGGTGTGAAATGAATCTATTTCCAAAGAAGTCCACCCTGCATTTCTCAGCAGAAACATGAGAAATTGCATATTCACTAAGGCAAACATGAAAGACAGTGACTTGTTAATTTGCTCTTTATCCTGTTAATGAGTCAGCTTGCGTTTTCCTCTTACAAGGTTTAAGGTTGCATGTTCATTTATAATACAAAAGAATTTGGTAATTCGGAATCTATGAACATGAACCGCTCTTTCAAAAGATATCACATACTAATGCAATGTTTTTGCTTCATTATTAAAGACTGCTCTGACTACAAACAGTACAATAGATGAATGCATGGATAGATAGATCGATAGATCGATAGATCAATCGATTGATACTTTACTGATCCTGACGAAATTTCCAAAATAGTCTTGATCCTCTCATTTGTTCATATTTTGCTTCCAAAGAGTTAGACTTTCTTGTAGCATAAAAAAAGACATCTATATCTAAGATAATCAAATCAGGCCAGTGATTAGTATACTGATGATAGTGGTTGGAACAGACGGGAGGGGAAATTAGGTTGCTGGTGAGATTTTTTTCATAAACAATTTTTTTTAATTGTATAAATCAGCTGTGCTTGACTGGCATTTAATCATCATACATGCATGAGAGCCTGGTTGGTATCTTGGGCATCTGCTTCATCTATGTTTGTCTTTATAATCTAACCCTCAGCTAATTAAAACATACAGTACATCCACTTCTGAACCCTTTACAAACTGTGGTCACAAAATTTGAAAAGTACAATTGTCCACTGCCACAAAATAGCCTGTAACAAACAAAACTGCACCATGACTGAAAACCTTTCGGATCCATAGTAATAGTGATTGTATACCAGGTCTTCTTACCAACATTAGTGCCCAACACTACAACTGCTCTTGTGGCTAAATAAACACAAATCTCCACTGTCACGATCTAAAATCTTGCAAAAAGCCTTCACAGAAGAGTGGTTGCTTATTAGAGAAGCAATGGTGGAATTCATTCCATATTGACTGCTTTGAAATGAGTTGTTGAAAAAACACATTCACCAATCAGCCATAACATTACAATGCAGAACATTATGCGTGGATACTGTGGGTTGTACGGTGGGGGTCCATGGATTGGAATTGTTTGTCCAGCACATCCCATGGGTGCTCGATCGGATTGTGATCAGGGGAGTCTGGGGGCCCGGTCTGCGATCTTTGTGCTTAGCAGGATGTGGTGTGTGTTCTTCTGCCTTTCTATCATGGCCAGCATTTTATTGTGTTAATGTTATGGCTGATCAGTGTATGAGTGTGTTGTCCACTCAACAGCTAAATATTCTATTAACCAAAAAGTCTACTGTTAAAAATAAAAAAATTCTCATAAGACATGAATTCGTTCTTATGGCTAAGAATAACAGACAAGATAAATAAAAGGGACTTACTGGCCACCTCCAGTGAGGCGTTGCGGCTCACCGCCTCGCCGAGGTAGTTACGGGCAACACAGGTGTAGACGCCTTCATCAGGTTTGCTGCGGCGGCCATGAACGATGCGCAAGAAGAAGAGCGAACCACTGGGCAACAGCATGCGATGTGAACGTGGGTCATCTTTATCTGTCTCTACATGTTCTCCATCTTTGTACCATTCCACATTTGGCGTAGGTCGTCCCTCAGCTTTGCAGTTCAGCGTAGCTGGTTCACCTTTAGACACAATTAGATCAGACGGGTCCTCCACAATCCGAGGTGGAGTGTCCTCCAGACGCAACCGAGAGCCTGTGGGAAATGAAGGAAATCAACTTAGACTGTTCAAAGTGCTTAGTGCTGTTCCTGTCTAGACGTTCCATACAAAAGGTTTTATGATACAACCAAACACATCAAAAATGGCTTGGATGTCCAAAAAGCTTTTCAAATTCATAGAATTAAAAATCAAGGAAATTGACCGAAAGTTTTTGATGCTATTTCAGACTAAACAAATTCTGAAAAAAAAAGAAAAGAAAAAAAAAGCACATAGAAATAGGCAGCAATTCCAGAAAGCTTTTTAACTTTCATTCTGCCTGACAGGTAGTGATTAAATCAGATGTGGCTTCTACAGGTGAAAACACACTTTTATTTGCCTCAAAGTCAATACTGCAATATTTCAAACAGGCATTTTGTGTTGAAGTTAAATGAAATGAAACTGCCGGCTTCAGATGACATCAGAAAGTACGGGAGTGGAGTAGACGTTTAATGGCTGGTGATGGAGCGAGTCTGAAGAGTTGATGACTCAGCATCTATTAGGCTTTCGAAGAGTCTGGACGTGCAGACAAAAGGAGGGAGAAAGTAAAAATTAGCTGACATTAAAGTTGGGTTTTGGCACGGCTGCCGTCGGGAGAGAAAGCACAGAAAATGAACCGCATGTCCCCTCGTGGGACTAAATGGAGATGGAGATGCAGATAAGAGCCAGACACAGATAGAACATATCTCATATTCTTAGATTCCAGGAAATGAGCACCTCATGGCTGACTGAGTTGTGTTGCTATGGCATCCTTGAGAAGAGGATAATGGCATTGGAAATGAGGTTGGGGGGGGGGAAGACTTACAAAGACAGCTTTCATCATCAAAGTACAGTATCAATAACTCTATAATTATAGGGAAAAAAGTTCCTAAAGCATGATTGTTACTGTTCCATGTTATAAATATACAATACATTTACAATTACAGTAAAACACTTTAATCCAAATCAAGGTTTAGAAGTTTGGATTTCACATATTGATATGTCAATTTTAGTAAATGCATTTAATTCTATTTAATTGATTTAACATAAACATAGCACTTTTTACAGTTATTTACCATAATTTGTTTTTGTTCACCTTACATATCTTACTTTGGAAATTCTGCACTTAGTTTAAATATGATAATACATACAGTAAATATTTTTTCTCTCCATTAAAGCATACCCAAACACTAGTAGAAAAAGGTCAGAATGTAAGAAGATTACCATGATAAAACCCAGCTTGAGAGGAATTTGAGTTGATACAGGAACAAAAATGCATTTTCATGCATTATTTCATAGCAACTGCTATTTTACCTTTTAAAAGAAAAAGCAGGACTTCCACGGTAGGTGGAGATAAAAGAAATCAAAAATAAAATAAATGTTGATTGAATCATAATGTAGGAACAGTCTAGGAGCTCGTATATAAATCATATAAGAAATTCAACTCCTGGTAAACAAATATTAGACCTTTATGCTATAATCGCAGTGCACTATGTCACGAGAGACAATATGTTCTACAGCAGCTTAATCAAAAAGCAGATAATGGGTTGCTTTCCATGAGGCTGAATGTTTGAGACACCTCTCTGTGCTTTGGTAAAAGGGGAGTGTGTGACAGTGTCTAATGAAGGAGCACTGGATAATTATTCTTGCTGTGCATCTCAAGGATAAGCTCATACCCTGACAGCTTGAACGCAGACAAAAGAGAGCAGCTCTTTCAAAAGCCATAAGGAACAAAGAATTTTAATTGCTTCTCTTCTCTAAAAATAAAGGAAAAAGTGTTCGTCAAATATTTGAAAACAGACTTTTATAACCATTGCGATATGAATTTTGAGACAATACAGCGCTAGCATTATGCATCAGAACAAACACACAAAGTCTGATACCAATAAATGTCATGTTAAATGAGAAACCCAAATTATATTATATCAAATTATACTTTGATCTCAAGTGCCAAACAAACACAGAGTCTCAGTACATCGCTACCGTAAATAGTAAAATTGCCAGTGTGATATTGCTGGTTGTTGGCAACAGTTTATTGGTGTACGACTAAGGGTTCCATAAGTCCAGAAAAGTCCATCATGCTATAACTTCTCACCATATTAAAAGCATATCGTTCCAACCAGAGTGCAGGCTTTCAATCATACTGACCAGTCCTCATCAATTCCCTTCCTCCCATTTTAGACACACTCCTCTGGGGAAGTAGTAAGTGATAACACTGGAAGGAATTACCAGAGCAGAACAAACTGGGATTAATCTTGAGGCCTTGAGTGTCAGAAGTTAACTTCAATTGCTGTTCGATCAAAGCTTTCATGCAGCTCCAGTGGAGCATAAGACCCGTGCTGGTGAAAGACAAGACACACTGAAGCCTTTTCCCCCTGTAATACCACTACAGCATGCCTAGGTGCTACACCGTTATGTAACGCTTCTCATTAATTAATATAAACCAATATTTAACATGCATCTCCTTCTGCCTCCTTAGAGACTAACTAGGGGTTTGTTAGACTAATTGATTGAAGATGAAGGCCATGGAGGGTTGTATTTAAAAAGTGGTTTACCTTAGAGATATGTAAATAATATAATAACATCTCAAATGAATGTGTTAAATAAATAAGGATCATAATTTATGCAATGTCTAATGCTGACCTAAGAGAATTAAAATGAGAGAGGGAAGCTCAGAAATTGGTCCGCCTAATGCAAGGGAAACTTTAGCAGAAGGGAACATTTCACCAAACACAAGAACACACACTGCGTGGCCAAAGAAGAAGATGGTGTACTCTAATATTTAGCTTGAATGCCTTCAGCTTTGATTACTGCAATGTGGTGGGAGGTTCACGAGTGAAAATGATTCCTCGTGCTCCCACAATCAATTTTACTATTTGGGTTGTGGAATATGCCTGTGTCATCAGGGAATAAAAACTCCACAAATGTGATAATCTTCAGTACATTCAGGTCATCAGCTGACTTCATTTTATTGCCACATAACATTGTTGAGACTAGACCTGACCAACTGAACCAACCCCAGATAATAACACACCCATCACTCTGAACTCAAAGGGTCAATCTGAACTCATCAGAACACATGACCATTTTCCCTTGCTCCAAATTTAAGCCCTTATGGTCACACTGCCTCCAGATGCTAGCGAGCATAAAGGCTTGAATTGAAGCTTTTTATAATATTAGACGGATAGTGGGGTTTCTTATGCCCACAGAGCCGTTTAGTCCCAATCCTGAGTTCTTGTCACATTGTCCAGGTGGGAATGTTTTTATTTTTACTATTAAAAATAGCTGTGTTTTCTACTGTTGATTTTTTAGGAAGCAATTTCATGAGGTGTTTAAGTGACCTCTGGTCATTATTTTTTTTTCTGACCTCATTTCTTTCACAAACTTAATGGTTTAGCATCTCCAGGTTTTAATAATGTATTGTAATAGAGTATAATTTCATCATTAAACATGGCTGTGTGATTTCTACTGGCAATTTCTTTAATGTAACTAAGTGTTTAGGTGATCTCTCTTCATCATGGTCATTCTATTTTATTTAGTTTTTTTTTTCTACCACATTTCTTCCATGACGTTCATGGTTCACCACTATCCCTCTCATTTTTAATAATGTATTGGATAGTTCTTAACCCGATTTAGGTCATTTTTCCTCACTTGTTTTGTTTGTGCGAGGCAGGCCAATGATTTGACCGTTCTGGAAGGGCCCTTGGTTTTTTTTGTTGCTAGGCAGCATACAGTTTATTTTATATAATCTTTGATGGGACTGTTTGTGTAATGCCATTTTTTTTACTTTATTCAACCACAGTGGTCTGTCCCTCCCTGAACAACTTAAAGTCACTGAATGGCACAGACCACACAGGATTTTTTCCTGCTTATCCTCAGTTTAATCCCTAATAAGTTAATGATTTCTGGAAGACTTTCCCGATGCCATGCTTGATTTAAAAATCCTGCGGTGATCCATCAACTTAATCTCCTGATATTACACAAATCAATTTGGTAGAATGGGCAATTCCAGTTTGAATGACTGCCATTAAGGAATATTTGACTGTTTGCTAAATGAACAGCAGAAACCTAAATAAAACATTTGCTTTCCCCAGAGAAAATGAAAAAAAAAAAAAAAAAAAAAAACAAATACTGGCATTATTCATTTAATAAAAAAAAAAAATGGACTTATTTTTAGAAAAACAAAATACATCTGACAGTCAACAACGAAATAATAATAATAATAATAATAATAATGATACATTTCAGAAACTAATTTTGTGAACATAAATAGAATACAGAGACTGTCTGTTGGCCAAACACTGAACAATCTGTGCTGCTTTGAAGCCATTCTGGTAGACCAATACCCCTGGACCCAAGTGTTGGAGCTGAAATGATGCAGAAAAAATTGTGTTCCAAAGTTTATGGCACAAGGCCATGTAGTTCTTTTCAATTGTAAGGCGAACACACTTATACTAGACTCAAGAGGCAAGCTACTAGTATAATTGTTGATATACAGTATGTGTGCACTTTTACAATGTGTGGTGTGATCATAATAATGTCTGATGCTAAAACCTTAAATTTGAACCTACATACTACCACACCAAAACATTTGTTAAAGCAGTATACAGTTGAGGAGGGAGCAGTATATCTCAAATTTCCCCCATCACTGTTTGCTTCTTTTTAGCCGGACATGAATTTTTTTTTAACCAAAACTCATTAATAAATATCTGCAGACAAACTAGACTGATTTAAGTGTTTTAATTAAACAAAAGGTTAGTTATTGTTCAACCATCAATTTATGTATTTATTTAGTTTTTTTTTTTTTGGTTGCAGCGAACAAATGTTTCACACTGCCTACAGAATTAACACATTCATTTCACACACTACTTTTATTTAAATGGCAAACAAGGCAGCAAGCCAGGGCAGAAAAAGTCATTGCGATTTTCTATATTTGCAGCTCTTTCATTGCATTAGCACAGCCATCACCAGTAAAGGGCCTGGGGCAAGCTTCTAATCTGGATTTAAAAACCCTGCTATGTGCTGCCCAACACACAAGGCCAATACAGGAATGCTGACCTGCACGATTAAACTATCGCTTATTTGCTTTGGACAACATTGTCTCACGGTTACTTATATAGTTTGCACATGGACAGTTTTGTGATTATGCCTGCAGGTAAATCTGAAATATATAATCATGTCAATCTCCATAATCTTTTCAATGCTAATAGCTGAACAACCATTTGGCTTGTTTAACACGCTAAGAAGTAAAATGTGAACATCGGTGTTTACAGGCTAATGAACTTCATTTGATTCGGTTTATGCAAAAGCCTACCTGTAAACACAGCACACACTCCAGATTTTAATAAACTGGAGTGTCATAATTGGAGCTTAAAATTGTGAAATATAAGTCATCACATATAGTATGTTCACAGCACGAGTAAATGCAAGTGTGCAGCTGTTGATTCATCTGTATAATACATTAATTAAACATTATGCATTAATTCATATGAAAAGTCAAAACCTGTTCTATCATTTGAATTCCCTTTAAATGCTGTAGCAACACCTACGTCGGTGAACTGCTTCATACTGAGTTCACATACAACCTAGAATACAAAATTAACCACGATTACACTTCGGGTCCATTTGGTGGATTAAGTAGAGAAAAAAAGCCTTTCACTGTTCAGAATGAAAAATGACATTTAATACATAGAATGTTGTTGTGTTGTCCCTGTGCAACCCAGGCAAACAATAACATAATGACTTCGGAGATTTGCTGCAGCACTGATTAAATGAATATCCTTGATTATATCATCAGATGCCTTTAGCACTTCTGCTTGCTGCTGTATTATATAAACGGTTTTAGGGGTCTGCACCTTTGTTGCTGTCAAGTGTGTATGCATAATGCAGTGAGTGAAACATCTGGACTGACAGACACACGCCAGTTTTACACGTTTCATGCACCACAAATGATCCATACAAAGGTTGTGAAAACAGAGTTACACAAGAATAAATAGTGTGTGTGGTGGTTATTAGGAATAAGTCAGTGAGTCAATGAATCAGAATAAACAGACCATAAATACAAAATATGAATAGGACAGGAATAAATCTAAAGTTTAATAATTGCACATGGCATATCATACTTAAAGCTGATTATTCATTAAACAAAGATATGCAAATGCTCATTATTAATATTTATCTATCCAAGCAAATGTTAACACAGGGTGTACATTTTGTAACTAGTGCTACTGTTTCAATTTCATCACAGAACTTTTTTCTTTCTTTTTTTTTAGTGCACTTTCTTTTTGAAACTTACCTGTGCATAGGCAGGTCTGAATGAAAAACAGCAGGGTGCTTTTTCTGACCAGCAACATCATTGTCCCGCTTGTCCTGGAGCCTAGATTTGTTTCGGTTTGTAAAGCAACAGAGTGATATTTGCGTAGAATGAGCGCGTGAACAGACACCGAAAACGGCAAGTCCCATATTTATGGAGTGCGCATGTTACCGGGAAAAAAATTAAATGTATTTAACTATTAACAATACTATTAAAAACACACACAAACAAGCCGAAACTGTCGCATTTCGAGAAAAGCGCATCTTATTTGAACTACTCTTGCGGGATAAGTAACCACATACTGTACACATCACTATTTAAACTATGCCTGAGCCCTGTGTCTTAACCTGGACAGACACTGGTGAAAATAACGAAGCTCGAGAAACGGACTTTCTGCTCCAGCTGCCTGCACTGCGTGCACGTGTCCGCTGGAGATATGTGATGCACCTGCTCCGCGCGAGCTCCGCGCTGTAATTAAGACATGACGCGCGCGAGCTCAGTGTGCAGAGACAGCGCGCGGCACGAGACTACCCTTAAAGAGACAGCGCGCGCAGGGTAACCACCTGTCCCCTGACCCCGCCCCTGACACGCTGCACACCCAACCTGCAAACTACTCTCCGAGCACCGTTCTCTACACCCCAGCTCTCCGTATGGCTCTTAAAAGATCGTTTTTTGCGTCATTTGTGACGCGCAGCTGAGTTTGTTGACCTGCTGAGTAAAAAAAAAAAAACATTGCAAAAGGCTGGCTTACAAGAATGTACAACAAGAGCATGCCATTTTGGGTTATTATAATAATCCTGGTACACAGACAACCAAATAAAAAAGACACACAGTTTATAAAATTCCTATGCACCAACATTATTGATCAGGTTTCGATTAGCTATTCATTAATAACTAGCGTTAGTATCCATCTAATACTTAAAAGATTAAAGCTAAAAGTAAGCTGATCAGATCAGATTTAACGTAATCAGTGATATAGTATTTAAGGTTGAAACCCATGTACATGTCTGCCTGCTAAAAAGATATACTCCTTTTTTACAAAAAAAAAAAAAAAAAAAACTACTGTAATTTTACAAAATTGAATCACAGATGAGAAATCGAAAAAAGTAAATCAGGTAAAGATTTGGATTTGCCTTAAAATGATTCCAGCATGTTAAAATTCATTTATACCACTTCAGTGTTGTTATTTCAGCGGGGAAAAGTTATCCCAGTGAAAACTTTTCTAATTCATATATATTGGTACAGGTGTTTACACTGATCAAATAGCTTATTAGTAGCTTATTTTAAAGGACTAGCACGGTATCCAGGATGTACCCCGCCTAGTGCCCCAAGTTCCCTGGTATAAGCTCCAGGCCTTTACAGAATGAGTCAACAATACTTTATTAACTTTGCACGGTGGCAAAGTGTTTAGCACTGTGACTTTGCATGTCCAGGGTTGAGGGTTTGAGTGGAGTTTGCTTGGTCTGTACAGAAAACGTGGTAAAGAGAATTAGTAATAGAGTGATGACTTTCCATTTGTGCCTTTGAATCTATTTTATTTCTGAATCAGTCACCCCTGTGTGTGTGTGTGTGTATATATATATACTCAAAAAAAAGAAATGCCCCTTTTTCAGGACTGTGTATTTCAACAATAATGTTGTAAAAATCCAAATAACTTTACAGATC
>JAQMYG010000003.1:18318785-18330819 GCA_030014215.1 Clariallabes teugelsi
TAATACAAGAAAATTTTATTTTGTTTTAAATGCCAGTAGAAATCACACAGCTGTGATTAATAATGAAAGTATGAACATTTCATCTGGTAGCTTCAGGTTATGCTCAGTTACTCTCACTATTACTGTACATACATTACACACAGACTTAGTTTCATTGTCACTTTCATGCTGTTCTTAGAACAAACACTAAGTTATTTGCACAATTAATCCTATTTGCACTGCTGTCACTCCCACACATAGTTGAACATCAAGACTGCACTGCGTTCTTCAACTTTATTTCTCTTATTAGTTCTTCTTCTTATTATTTATTTTTACTTGTGATTTATATGCTTTATTTTTATGCTTCGTACTGTATATATCTTGTAGTTTTTTGCACAAGTAATTTCTGCCTAGTTCTCACATTATCCTTTGTATACTGACTATATATAAGGTACAATGTGAAATCACATCTACAACCTGTCTTTGTGTTACTGTCTCTATTGCTGCTGAATATCTGGAATTTCCTTCGGGATCTTTGGGCCCTTGGGCCCTTGGGCCTTTGGGCAAGGCCCTTAACCCTGTCTGCTCCAGGGGTGCCGTAAAATGGCTGATCCTGCACTCTGACCCCTGCCTACTAACAAGAAGCTGGGATATGTGAAAAATAAAGAATTTCACACATAGAATTTTAATGTATGTGTGACGAATATATCTATTCACACTATTTACTATAATCTATTTATATATATATATAATGTGACAAGAACACACATGATTGGGACTATGTAGACATAAAAAAAAACATTTTGTTTATGTCTACAGACTTTGGTTCAATAGAAAAATATCACATGGTCTTGTGCGTTCATTTCCTATCCCAAAGTGATGAGCATGTAGAGTAAGAAGTGAAGAGGATAAAGTGGTGTATCCATAATGTAATAAAATAAAGTCAGCTGATGACTTGAATGTGCTGGATGACCAGATTATCATACCTATGGAGTTTTTCTTCTCTGATGGCACAGCTATATTCCAGATCTCAGATTGTGAAAGATTGTGGTTCTGGGAGCATGTGGGATCGTTTTCACACATGAATTGGCCGCCACACTGTGTGCCGTAATCAACGCTAAAAGGCGGTGGAAGGAAATATTAAGGTGTGAGAATTTTTCTTTTGGCCAGGTGTCTAATACAACAAATTGTATTGCTTTGTCATTAGTGACATATTGGAACTGTTACACACTTTTCAACAGAAGAGATTAGCATAATCTGACCTTTAGTACAAAGCAATTAAAATGGTCAAATCTGCATGAATTTGCTAAGGAAATAGATTACAGATCATTTTTTTAATGAATAAATAATATATTAAAATGTAATATTATGGACAGCTTTCGCTTTCTTTAACTTACTGGTTAAAATATTTCAGAATTCTAAAACCTTTTGTTTCCATTTTTAAATTTAAAAAAATGTCTACTCTTTTTTTGAACCCCACTGCAATTCTAAAATATCTAACATTCACAATCTCATTATTGCAGAATTTGACATTAAGTTTATAGCACCAATGATTCGAAACTGGCCTCATTATTCTCTTCATTGTACAGAGCATCCCTAATGCATTATGGGAAACTGGATTCTGGCGCAGCTGTGAATGAGCCAATCGCATATCTATTTAGATCCCTCATACCAGCAATGCCAGAAGCTGTTAGAGAACACTGAGTCATTACTTACTTTCAAAAACAACAGATGATACTGGCTTGAACACTGTGCAAAAGTACTGTGTGATGCTTTAACACTTCAGTATAATGACATCTATTATCAAGTGGCCACACACTTTCTTCATGTTCGGAGAGCTTAGTCTCTGGACCATTATATCAGTATGAGTATCGCTTTGTCCTCCTCTTTACTAAAAAAGATTTCCATTGTCTGTGAAGGATTTCTGTCATTCAAAATATGCATTGCATGTTAGCAATTTGTCTATGGCCCTTTCTCTGTTATAATAAAAGTGCACATTTTGAAAGCTATTAGACCTGACAGCTGTGTTTGGTTTGTATAAATACACACACGCACACACACAGACACACCCGCACACGGACAGACAGTATTTTAGGTTTGCAGCTGTGTGCAAATATGTAACTATGAAATAACCTGCATGATTAAATACAATTCAAACCTGTATAATTAAATCCAAAGATAGTATTATAGGTTTGATTTATAAGGATGCATTTTGTGCCTGTAGCAAAACACTCCAATCATCTGGGAATGCATGATCAAATTACCTCGCTAATACTAACTAACGCATTAGTGTCCTTGTGTTAAGACATACTATTATTTCCAGCTATGTTTAATATTAGGGATACAACTTAATCTGGTCACATTATTCAATAAACAGGTCATGGGTTCTAGATGGAAATACCTTTTTTTCTTTCACAAGCTAGGGTTAAGATAAGAGGTGTTAAGCAAGGAATACAGAAGTGATAAGAAAGCAGAAGGTTTACTTTCATTTGATGGTGCCATCAGAAGCTGACTAGATAAAGACCACATTCATTAATGTGAAAGCTGCATGATGCATGTGTAAAGTTAATCCCTTCACCCTTAGTAAATGTCTGTTTAGCGTCACGGTGGTTTAAAACAGACTACTAATCTGTAGATATTTCTGGAAACAGTACTAAATGAGTGTATTAAACTATTGCAAGTAGGCTCATACAGAAAACAATAATTTTGTAATGCAAATAATTTCTAAGATTTGGAGCACAATCGGTATTAGGGCAGTGGCCCCTGGGGGGGTTACAGCAGCGGCTTAGTGATCAGAAGGTTGCAGGGTTCAAAAAACAGCGCTTCAAATATGCCCCTGTTTGGCTCCTGAGCAAGGCTGACCCTGCCCTCAGACCCAACCTTCCTAACAAGCTGAGGCATGCAATAATAATAAAAAGATTTTATTATTATTGTATTATTTTATAATTAAAATTCTTTGCTGTAATGTAATATACACTGGCGTAAGTACCCGTCGAGTTTGTAGAAATAGATAAAAGGTTAAAAGCTAAAAATAAGCTGATCAGCTTTAATATAATCAGTGATATTATTATTTCAGGTTGAAGCCCATGTAAGCCCATGTCTGCCTGTGTTTCCATATGGTAGATCTCTCTGCCTACGTTATTCATAAAAATAATTTAATAAAATATTAAGGTTAAGTACCTTACGCCTTGTTTGCACTAAATTGTAGTTCTTTCGGTATCAGCCAAATACACTCCCTGTTCAGTAATCGAAGAGTGAATCACAGATGAGAAATGGATGATCGGATAAAGATTAAGTTTTGTCTGACTTCAGCGTGTTAAAATTCACACAATTGTGGTGGCTTGTACTGTATTGCAAATACCTAACAAATAGCAAAGTTTTATTAAATTCTGTCAAGACAGTTTGATGACAAAATCTGGACAGACGTACAGACAAACATACAGACAGAATTCTTTCAGAATGAAACAATATTATTGAAAGAGTTTTGACATGTACAGACCAAACATTTCTTTTATTTATATAGATGGCAGATAAAATGTTCTTCTATTTGGAGCTCATAACAGATACAGATGATGTGGTTGCTTCACAATCCAAACACTAGGTTGTCTGTTAGAGCTGCACCTACAGTAACACTCACTCATTCATTCATTCACTCATCATCTATACCACTTTATCCTGTGTTCAGGGTCACAGGGGGCACGGAGCCTATTCCAGGAGACTTAGGGCAAAATGCAGGGTACACCCTGGAAAGTCCAGTCTATCACAGGACGCACACACACACACACTACGGGCAATTTGGGAACGCCAATTAGCCTAATCTGCATATATTTGAACTGTGGGAGGAAACCGGAGAACCCGGATTAAACCCAACAAGCACAGGGAGAACATTCCATGCACACAGACACGGGAATCGAGTCTGGCTGGGAATCGAGCCCAGACCCTGGAGGTGCAAGGCAGCAGTGCTAACCACTACACCACTGTGCCGCCTCTGCACCTAACAATTATTTATATTTCTTGTTGATTTACAATTTATTGATTTTTTTTGTGGCTAATCTAGCAGTAATGTTTCTGATAGTTTAGGTTGGATGATTTTAATCCTTTTATTAACTTACCATTAAATAATAATCATAACTTTGATGTTTAATTGTTTACCCTTTTATTCAAGCATTTTCTTATAAGAATATTTATTTTACAAATAAATATTTTCCCACATAAAAAATATTGTCAAGAATGAATAAATTCAGTGGCCATGTGAGGCCTGCATACTGTACAGTGACAGAATTTATATAGAACAAATATTTTTTATTAAGCAATAAAAAAAATATTTTAAAAAATCATTGCACACAGCTTTGCATCTTCAGGAGACAAAATAAAATCAGTGACATTTTACTGTATAAATCTATGAATAGTAATAGCAACTGCATTGCTCCCCGTAAGGCTCACACATTTATCATTTAATTTGACATAAAAATCTATGTACAGTAGGAAGCAAGAAACATTTCTTTCAACTTTAGGTCGCTTAGTTTTAAAAGTCTATACACACATAAACAAACTGTTTATAACTTACTCGCCGATGCGGTAGAGTTGCGTTGCCAGACTAGCCTTTGGCATCTGCTGTGGAGAATCTTTACTCCCAGGCATGGCCACCCACCAACACTTAGACTAAACTCACTCTGATACACACTGAGGCGGCTGTCTCGTCGTTTTGAGGTCAGAGAGAACCAGGGAGTTTGTGTATGTGTGTGCTCTGTGTATGTGTGTGTAAGTATGCGTGTGCATGCACACTGTGGTGAGCCATTTTACTTCAACACAGTGTACAGAGAACCATTCCATTAGGTGTTTCTTTAAATAATTACCACCTGTCGGATGATCAGGTTTGGATTTTGGGGATATGATTTTTTTTTTATCTCCTATTCCAGCAAACCCTGGCAAAATTGGGGATGAAAGTAAACATTGTGACTGATCAATACACCACACAGATGTCAACATACTGTATATATTACATATAACAACCTAGTAACATAGTGTAATTATATAATTGATTAATTAGTAAGACACAACACAATACTAGTCTAGATCTAAGAGTATTGCTATAATATAGCGTTCAAAAGCTCTATTTTAAGTGCAGACTTTTCATGCAAAATAGCATACGTTTGATCAGTGTAGTCTATAATAATCTGCCATGTGACAAACACTAACTAGAGCATCATTTGTCACATGAAACAGTGGCTTTAACTACTATGTAGAAGCTAAAATTTTCTTAAATAACAGTTGCCAAGGCCAAAGAGTCGACTCTGATCTAGATTATTAAGGTCAGTTTGGAATGAAATAGGATCGATTTGGGACAGATGTGTAGTATGTCTCATTTTCAACACCACGATGTCTTATTTTACACTCTAATGTGTAACTTTTTTATTTTGTCTAATGGAGTAAGTGACTCCCTTGTAAGTGTCCCATTTCATTCTTTCCCCTCTTTAAGCAGCCACACTTTTTCTTCCATTGACTTTGTGTCTGCTGTGAAGGGCTAACATAATTGAGGGCTCTCCATGTGAAACAAGTGAAAACAAGTTCCACTCTGTGACCCTAAAAAATACAATGGGGGAGTCCAGGACATAAAACGACCAAGGTCATAGTCAGCAATGGTAATAAACCTAAGTGAATTTGACTCCTATGAAAGGGTCGCTGTGAGCCTTGGTGCAGGTTTTGAAGGGCAAAAAGGGGAGCCATTTGTCAACAGCGAGGAAGTCACAGAGGAATATTGGGGGCTGAATTTGATTTAGTTTGATTCAGGGAAGCTTCTATGGGTATTGTACTTCCATCCGAACACAGGTTTAAATGTGCCCTGTCAAGTTGCATCTAATGACATGTGTATGTTTTAATGTGTAATTAGAAATGAGCCTTTACTCCAGTCAGGCTAAACACTGCAGCACTGCAAGCAGTTCATAACAATATTACACCATGTTAAACCAAGACAGATAAAGGTAGTATTTACTGTATCAGTTTAATCATCAGGAAAAAACTACTGTACAGGTTTCTGGTTTGAACTGATTTCCAAAGTTATTAAAACACACTATATGACCAGAAATATGTGGACTCCTAACCATCATATATACTATACATATACCCATATATACTATACATATTTTTGAACATCCCATTTCAATTTAGTCTCTCTTTCCTTTTATAATTACCTCCAATATTCTGGGCAGACTTTCCATAGATTTTGGAGGTGGCTGC
The DNA here is from genome assembly GCA_030014215.1 of Clariallabes teugelsi. Classification (NCBI taxonomy): domain Eukaryota; kingdom Metazoa; phylum Chordata; class Actinopteri; order Siluriformes; family Clariidae; genus Clariallabes; species Clariallabes teugelsi. The sequence continues at coordinate 18,325,002 of JAQMYG010000003.1, forward strand.
AGGGGTTTGCCAATTCAGCCACAAACGAGTGTACTTGTTTCTATTTAATTCATGTTTTGTTTTTTGGTTTTTTGGGAGTTTTTTTTTTTTTTTTGGGGGGGGGCATCACATATCTCCTCCGAACCATGTGACGCCAGCCGACCGCATCTTCTCGAACTGCTCACTCACGCACCGTTGGGAGCAGCGTAACACACTCGAAGGACAGCGCTATCCGCCCCTTTCACTTGCGTGAGCTCACAGACGCCCCTGATTGGCTGTAGAGCCGTGATTAATGTGGGAGCACTAAGTACTTCTCATCCCTCCCCTCTGAGAGAGCTCAGCCATCTATCTATCAAACAGCTCTCTCTAGACCTCCGACTGGTTACAGCCGCGAATCGACTCGCGATCTCCTGATGATAGGACGAGCACTTTACCACTGCGCCACTCAGAGGCCCCTTAATTCATAGCCTTGCTTTTGCTTTTTTTCTAAAGCAAGATCACCAGGGTGTCCGAAGATCACATCGTGTATGTTTGCAGTGGTTAAAACAGTTTGTCTAAACGTGACTAAAAACCTCATGAGTTAGTGTGCTTTTCTTACACAGAGAATGTCATGCTTCGGAACAAGCTGATGAGTAGATAATAGATGAGTGTAATAGACAAATGAATACAGGACAAATCTATTCAAATTGTAATCAGATGTTAGTTCACAAATCCTAAGTGATGCTCCGGTGCTACAATGGGAATAGAATCTTTAGAAAAATGGCAATCAATTTGAATTGTTAAAAATTCCTAAAACATGGTACGCTGCATGTTTTTAATGCATATAATGCCAATAAACGCACATGCTCACAACACGATTGTGTGAAGTGAACGACAATGCATCTCAAGGTAACGTTAACTACAGTCCAATTTTATTGGAAAAAAGGTCACTCCCGAGTACCGGTGTGCTTTAGTTTTAGAAAAAAATATTCAAGTAAACCATCAATGAAGGAAAATCTTAACATGACAGTAGTTAAGGCATTGGACTACAGATCGGAAGGTCCCGTGTTCAAACCCCACCACAACCAAGTCTCCACTGTTGGGTTCTTGAGCAAAGCACTTGACCTTCAATTGTTTAGATGTACAGTATAATGAGATAAAAATGTACGTAATTCTAGATAAGGTTGTCTGCCAAATGCTGTAATGTAATGTTAAATTACATGCAAAATATCTCACAAAGAGTATGTGTAATGGTAAATACAAGTTGGCCTACAATGGCAATGGACTTTTGCTTTGGCCCTGCGTTGTGCTTGTAAACTTAATATATTCTATAAAATATGCTTATGGGCGGTGGTGGCGCAAATGATTATGGTTCTGGGTTACTGATCAGAAGGTTGGGGGGTATAAACCCCAGCACTGCTAAGTTGCCACTGTTGAGCCCTTGAGCAAAGTGTATCCTGGCTAACCCTGCGCTCTGACCCCAGTTTCCTAACTGGGATATATGGGGGAAAAAATAATTGTGCTTTAAGGATAAGTTATATGCAACAATATTTGAATCTTATTCTTATGTGAGTAATCCTAGTTGATGTACGTATGAGTCATGTACTCTGGATGTAGTATTAGTGCATTTTATTTTCTGGACACAAGAAGTGCATGAAGCATTGTATTGTGCAGTTAAGCTGATTATTAATCGATCATCAATTGGTTTACTCAAACCGATGATTGATTAGGGAATGGATACTGATTCCCATAACTAGTTGAGATGCATGCAAAAAAGAACGCAGGAAAGAAAGCAGTGTTCTGAGTCTGAGTTGATTATTCATTTGAAAGGCGTTAAGTAGTCAATCAGAAACAATTAATTATACCTTAACACAAACAACACAACAGGAGCAATAATTCTTCTCACGTCCTGACTTTTCACCGATATGCCTAATGTCTCCCCGAACTCAAAACCCTGCCACTGAGTCACTGCTTAGGATCAAAAACAACAGATGACACAGGCAGGCATTAGAACATTCTGTGAAAGTACTGTGTGATGTTTTCAAACACAGCTCAGCTGGGAATTATGAGTAGCAATCCTGGTTCTGGTATCTGAAATAATGACCTCCGGAGTTTGTTCTTGGATTCAAAATGCCCATTTTCTAAAACGACTATAAAGTACACATACACTAGGGAAGTAAAACAGGTTCGGGGTTCTTGCTGGCTAAGAACTTTTAGAACAAATTCTATTTCTTCTGTTCATGTCAGTCCAGTTGTAGTGCCATATGGCCATGTGTCTCTGTTCCAGAAACCTGTTCTCTTACTAAATAAATCCAGTGCTGTTGGAGCTCTGGGTCACTAGAGGGCATGATCCACATTACATGCAACAAAAGGCCCAGCTGGCCATACACACGTGCACACAATCGCCAAGACACAGCCATCAAGAGAAGACAAAGCCATCGGAGTGATTTGTTATTGCCTGGCGCAAAAGCAATAAGAGCTTTATGGAGGTATAGAAACAGGGGTGTGACATGGAAGTATAAAGTCAGGGTATCTGAAAAGGAGGAGTGTGAGTGAGCAGACCTCACAGCCTCTCAGGAACAATAAAACCCACACCATTTGACCTCTATTAGTTTTACGTGCAGACTTAAGACATAGGTTTTTTTTAGGGATCAAACTCCCTAATATTAGAGTGTCAATGAATTCTGTGAATACAATGAACAATAATATGAACAATGATGTAAAGAAATCTGAATAATTTCAATCTGTAAGTAACCAGTTCTGTACAGATGAACAAATTTTCTGATATCAGTTTGATTAAACATACTATATAACCAAAAGTACAGATTTAATTCGAGGTAGCATTGCCACCTAGTGGATTTTGGTAAATGGTTTAAGTGGCAGTGATTTGGGTAACAGTATATATGAGGACTTTTTCAAGGAAGGAATTTTTAAATCATGTTTTTCAAATAGTTGTAAGAATTTTTGAGAATAATGATTATAGATCATAAGGGATAATCAAAGTGAATTGTGTTGAAAGGTAGCAAGACAGTGTTGCTTGTTAGAACTTAATGCCTAAAGTGGAAAAATGTAAGAAATTGTTCACAGAGGCCATTTGGATGTATCTGAAGATGAATAGATAATAAAACGGATGAATGGATGAACAGATGGTCAGCATGCTGCAGTTCCTACATTAGGAGAAAGTTAGCTGGGAATGAGACGGCGCATACAGTACCACTTCATTTCCTGATATATATATTGTTTTATAATACTTTTTTTTTCATATAGGTTTTATTAGCGTTACCAAAGCAAAACTCTCTTGGCATACAGTATTAGAGGCAATTACTTGCATGTCTACTTGAAATATGCTCTGTTCTATTTTGAACAGCGTGGCGTCCTTTAATGTTCAGTACTGTCTGCAAGTAACTGTAATTGATTTGTAAGTGATTGTAATTACAGAATTACAGAAATGTTGACTGTTTTATTGCTGCATTGTCAATATTAATGGCGACCTATTGGTTTTCCCCTAAAGTTTCCCTATCTGTTTAGTTATTTATACTGTATGTTTACCAGTCAGGATGGGTGGCACAAAAATGTGAGACGCTCAAAGCCAACCATGTGCATTATTTTCATACTGCTACTCACTATACACTCGGAAGAAAGTGCAATTTGCCCTCTTCCGAATACATGGGTTTACAGACGCCTACAATTGGATAATTGTACCAGGGAACAAGGGATTATGTCATTTCTCATTATGTCATCCTGATGTCTTTCTTCACACTTGGCCAATTTTATCCTCAAATTAATCCTCATAATGGCTTACTATACAGACATTGATTCTTCAGATTTAGAATTTAGAATACACTGCACATGGTAGTGCGAACAATTGTTCAGGATAATTTATTTTATATAGCACATATAATATTAGTTGAAATATTACTTAATTATTAATTCATTTCTTATGCAAGGGTACTATTCCCACTGGTATTGATTGCTCTTCCCCTTTCATCAATTTCTGTCGTCTTTAGATTTTAACAAAGGGAGATATCTGCACCGCACCATTTAACCTCCCTAACCAGGTTTGAGATATACAATATACACATGCTCACACACTCATTCATACTGTACACTATGGACAATTTGGAAACACCATTTAGCCTATGCTGTATAGCAAGCAACATGCACACTCCATGCACACAGGTTTAGCCATTTTTCTAAAATCGAGACTCGAACCCTCAACCCTAACTGCTACGTACTCCGCTGTGCTGCCACATTTAACAGTGGACGTTGAAAAATGGCAGCACTGTCACTAAAACTGATTTAACACAGACACTGATTCTGAGGATGTGTACAATGAGATGTTTGGCTCAATTTTCAAGTACATGGATCAAGGAGAGAGATCTGTGATCTGACAAAGTATATAAACAGGTGAGATGAAGCCATTTCTCCTGTTTACTAATGTGGCTGTTTACAAATGACTCACAGGTATTCCCTGTCACGTACCAGCCTGTCAAGCTAAGTCACTGTTGCCGCCATGGCAACAGCCAGGGGACTCCTTAGTTTGTGAAGGTGTCACTATAAGGAGTAGCTCCTGGTTTTAAATCTCTATGCATACCCTTAACATGTCACCATGCCTGACAGCAACAGAATTGGCCATGAAGTTAAACATTAATAATAAATGATTCCTACCCTACTGGCATACTATTGGGAGTTGAGAGCTTGAAGGAAACCATGCAGAGGTTTGCACAGACATTAACCCAAGCTTTGGACTAAACTCAGGATGCTGGAGGTTTGAGGCAGCAATACTACCTTATACATCACTGCATTATACAGTATACTTATTTAGTATTATTCTATATGAATTCTTAAAATTGTTTCTATGGTTTCTGTGTGGATATGATGTATAAACAGTACCATTAAAAACGATTCATACTGTATGCAATATGTGAAATTTTAATGCATACAAAAGTGCTATACATCTGATTTCTGATTAATACCAGACTGGGTAGGTCAGTACAGGTAAATAATAACACTTAATTTAATTTTATATTTTATGTTATTATTTTTTTGTGTATTTTATAGTGCACACAAGAAACATTAGAGGGGAACCAAATTAGAAAAGGAGACACACTGAATTTTTTAATTACAGAAGATATATGAGTATATATCAGTATATAAGTATATGTACAGATATATAAGTATATGGTTAGTAACCTGGTAGTGGTTGTAGTGGTTCTTCAGCCAATCCCAGCAGCACTGAATGAGAAAACCCACCCTGGATGGGATGCAGAGCATCACACATTCACACCTCACATACACGCATTATCATTCACTCCCAGGGGCAATCTACATTTGCATTGACAGCATTTCACAGACACCCCTTATCCAGAATGACTTCCATTTACTTCATTTTATACAACTGAGCAGCAGAGGTTTAGGGGCAGGTTTGAACTCGTGACCTTCCTGTCAGAAATCCAATGTCTTAACCACTCAGTTTCCACAGCACATGCAAACTCTGCACGGAGAGTAACCTGCGCTCAAGTTCAAACCCAGGACTTTGGCAACTGTGACATCAGACATTAACTCATGTTTCTTGCATAATATCAGATTACATAAAGAGTAGTATCAACCATATGGAATGCCATTTTAGGTTGATAATAAATACATAAATATGACATTATTAATTCAATGTATCATCCCTTTAAAGTCTGTGATTTTTTAGTTTTTTTTTTTGAGGACAGAATGATTTTTGAATTATTATTGTAAACAACACATCCTACATCAGAGATTTTCAACCTTTTGGAATTAACACTAGATTTACCAGGCCTGCGCAAATCTGCGTAAATTCCCTGGACCTCACACCTACTAGTACCCCTGCTGA
>JAQMYG010000003.1:18387087-18402950 GCA_030014215.1 Clariallabes teugelsi
ATATGTCCTTAGCTGCATTGTAATATTTTCATTACTGAAACTATAGCCAAAATTTGTGTATGTAGACGTGTTGGGGGGTCTGTGTATTGAAAATGTAACATTTTATTTTATTTCTGATCAAAAGAACAAAATGAACTAAATGACTCAAAAATAATCGTTCATTTTGATGAATTAGATTCAAAGAACCGAGTAACAAAAATTATTCCAACTCCCCATCACTAGTGTCTATGTCACGTTCTGAGAAATTAGGATAAATACTGTACACAATTCCTCACACCATAACTTTATGATAAAATTATTCTCACCCACGAATGTAATGACAACGTAGTAAGCGTGTGATAAGCACCTGCTAAGAGTGCGGTGAAATCTTACCGGACATGATGAGTACATGATCATGTGTGTGATAGGACATTCGTGACAAACAGATGGTTGCATTGAGAACCTGACAGGGATGCAGTTAGAAAGTGGAATGAACTCCATTTTGACCCCGTTCTCGCTGCATTCTTGAATATTTTTAGGACGCAGTGGGAATTTTGTGATCTTCATGTGATGGGAAGAAATAAGGATAATGAAGTGCGCTGTCATGAAAATTGCCAAGAAGTGTGAAGCTGAGTTCCAATAACAGCTTTTCCTAAAATTTTCTCTTCTTATACCATAGCGATTTGTTAATGACTATACATTTTTATCTATAAATTAATTATTCATTCTACAGTTTAATTTGTATGCAATGACACAGTTGGGTTTTTTTTTCTAAAAGCCTTGGAATGGATAAAAACAGCAAGATCATTAATTAAAAAATCAGGACTGTTTGTGCCCACTTATAATTTAACATGAAAATGAAGCCTGTGGTTGTTAAATAAAGAGTATATTGAGTACATATTGAAAATACAGTAGTATTATCTATACTGTATACTGTATAGTATTAACAATTTTCTCAACTGTAATGATCACAGTGTAAATTGAAATACATTGATTCTATAAGAAAAAAATAACAGAAAGCCTATTGCTTTAGTGTTCCAAAGTAGTGTATCATGGCCCAGAAATGTAAACTTAAAATTCTTATCAATGTTGACTTCTAACATATGTATTTCAAATTAAAGAGACACAGGTTAATTTTTCAAGCACAGAGACCCCAAATTTAATTTAACAAATTCGTAAATAAAAACAACTCTATGGTGAATTTTGACTTGAGCGATAGATAAGGTTTTAATAGCGAACTGTCGAAGAATTAAACAATGTTATACCGAACCAATGAGTCAATTAAGGAAATAAGCATTATAAAGATCTATACATTTAAACAGAATTAGCAATAATCAAGCATTAATATTAGACACGAACATTTTTCATATCCAGCTGCTTGAACAATCCTAAAAACCTAAAAATGAGGTATAACTTTCATAAAATGTGTAATTAGGCATAAGGATGAGCCACATGTTCAACATAGAGCCCCCTGGTAACCTCTGCCTTTTCTACCAGCTCCTAACTGCAACTAGCGATATCTTATCATCCCATAACAGCCAACATTTTTGAGAGCAGCTGCAGGCTGTGCTATCTGGAGCAGACTGGAAAAAATATATATACTGTGACCTGGAAATTCCCCAAGCATTTAATGCTCACGCACCCCTGCCATCTCAGGCTCTGGTGTGAATATTTAGAAGTCAGCCGTGGGAATGAAAGGACACACTTCTCATCTTGGAGCTGTGTTACTTTCATACTGTATATACGGAAGTGGAAGATAGTGAAAGACGGAGAGAGCTGCTGTGGATACTACCAGAGCCATCTATAGATTTTAATAGATTAGAGGTTATTTTGAATCATTTTTAGAGCTGGATTAAGAATATAAATGTAAATGTGAAAAACCTTGACATAGTCTAAATACATACACATAGTGGATATAGTAATAAACTATGCATGCAATGATTAATGGAAAAAACACCACAATGCTCTGCACGGATTGTCTGTGAGGCTCTCCATCATTGATTGGAATATATATTTATTGGATTTTTCTCACACAGTCCACAGAACAACTCAATTTTGAATGATTTGGATTTATTTATGTTTTGCCACAGTTTTCTTCCCAGATTTAGTAATTTCTCATGCACTAGCTAATTGTTCCCCAGCGTCTAATTAGCGAGGAAGAACCAGCACATGGCACAAGCTGCTGCATACTGTATGTTCTAAATTGTAACATCAAAGGGTAGCTAAACACACCCAGATAAGAGTCCTAATTATCTTTATCTACATATGATTTGCTACCTTCACTCTAAACGATATGAAATTTTGAATGTTTAGTGTGCATTGACTATTTTGTTCCTTTTGTGTTCCTGGTTCTGGGGTGGCTGTTGTGGGCGGTCAATAAGTTGATGCACTTTAGTGCATTATAAGTAAGGAATAGGCGTAAAAAGTAAAGCTGGTCTATAATTGCATGCTTTGGAGTATTTTATATATTGTATAGCATTATAGTATTTTCCATCCAAAGAAAGAATGGTATAATGTTTGTAACATGTGTTTTAAAAAGGGGTGTAACAGTACCCAAAAGTCATGGTTTAATACATGCTCCAGTTTTGAATTTAGGGTTCAGTGTTATATATATATATATATATATATATAAAGTATATATATATATACCACAGTCCAAAGATATGCAGGTTAGGCTAATTGGCGTTCCTAAAATTGCCCGTAGTGTGTCATTGGGTGTGTGAGTGTGTGTATGTGTGTGTGCCCTGCGATGGATTGGCACCCTGTCCAGGGTGTACCCCGCCTAGTGCCCGAAGTCTCCTGGGATAGGCTCCAGGCCCCCCGCGACCCTGAACACAGGATTAAACGGTATAGAAAATGAAATGAAGAAGATGAACTTATTCTTTCTATTTTAAACTCATTGCAAAAAATCCTCTTAGATGTTCTAAGAACCTTAGATAACTGCACCTTAAGTATATTTAATTCTCAAGCCTAGGCTCTGGCAGTCTCATTCCATTTGCCTGCTGATGAGTATTCATATAAATGTTCTATCCATTTTCAAGTGCTTGGTAATAATTTGTATGTGCATGAGAAAATAACAACTGTAGTTTTTAAAATAGGAGATGAAAATAGTTAGAATAGAAGTGTGAAAAGTGGCATAAAAATGCTAAGAGAAACATTTAATAAATTGTCACATAAATAGCATTTGTATTGTGTCGCAACTTAAAGGGTTGTGATGCTCAAGGTTAAGGCCCATGAGCTGCAGGGTGGAGAGAGTTGAGCAAAACTGTATCTTGTGCAATCTTTCGCAGTGTTAAATTGGAATCATTACAGTCTGAGACCTGTTGTAAATATTTAATAAGCAATTCGCCCTCTCAGTGCTATTATTGTGCCTATTTTTATTTTAAATGTTGCAAAGAATTTAAAGTTCCTATACTTCACTATTTCTTTCTTTTTTCAAGTTAAATTGTAAAAATTAAACATGTTAAACATGAAAAAATGTTCCAACTGAAACACTCTGAGATAATGCATTTTTAAACCTCAGTCTCCCTCAGTTTTACTCCTCTTTCAATCTCACAGTTTCTATGCAAGAAAATCGGCAGTCATAACGGATATTATACCATATTATCACTATAACTAAGTGCTGATTCGATTAATATTGCGATTCTGTATCACAATTTTATAAATATCCAAATTTTATATTAAATCTTTTTCTGATTTTGTTCAATTGCAAGAATTTGAACTTTAAAATAAGTTGTCATAACTCAAAAGTTTTATACCTTAGCTATATTCAATAGCTTTACAACTGAATTAAATATGAGAAATTAAATGTTGACCATTATTTATTTTAGTTTTCTCACTTAAAAACCAAGCACAGCCTTTAAACAACACAAACTTCAAATACAAGAGATCAACATTTAATTTAAAATTAAATTAAACAAAAAGCTACATTTTTACAGAGCACACAAATCTATTTTATCTACCATGATTATTATTTCTAAACAAACTTATAGAATAGTCTAGACTGTACCACCTGTAGGATTATAAACAAATGGTGAAGTTTTTCTTGAGTCTTGAGCTGTGTTGACCAAGTGTGAGCACGTGGCTGTGTTGCAAGACTAATTTGCTCGCTAAGTTTGGAGAAAAAAGCAGATCAGTGGCCTTTTAACCTGTACAACGTTTGGGAATGTGACCGCATAAAAGTGCTTTTTTTGTTGCACCACTCAGAAGCATGTGCATTCAACACAGAATCGGTTATGTCCAAGGCTGATCGGTCATGGCTGATCACGCTGTAAGAAGACAAATCCAGTCTCATCGACTGGGACATTTCTGTTATAAACGTAATAAATTATTGAAAAATCGAGTTTGTAGTTAGTGTGGTGCTACATGAATTGGTATACAAAAAATCGTCATTCATAACTGAATCGATTTTTCTGTGTCTAACCTTTAGAGTGTCTAAGTAAATGAGCCACTGTTGAGCCATAGCAGAAGAACAGCAGATCTGAGTAACAAGCAGGGGGCAGGGCTCTCGTTATATGAGGTCACTATCTAATTGGCTTGTTTACATGGGGAAAAAACGGAGAATGTTTTCCCTTACTGAGTTTTTTTTACCTGCCCACTGGATACCTATCTGAATATTTAAAAATGACTAAAAAGTGAATAGTTTCCTTTTAAAAACTGACTGAACAAATATTTGTTTGTTGAGTAATTTTGTATCTTATTGTTCCTCCAACTCTATTTTGCTTGTACTGTATATCTATGTAGAATTTAGATCTGTGCTCAGACCAAGTTGAAAAGAATTAGCTCCATACATTCTCCCACCACCATGCTTCATCAACGGTCAGTTTGACTTGAACGCCCCTCGAAAACCTGGTGCATCAATAAATCCTTTTAGAGCTTCCATTAGTCACAGTGCCCTCTGGAGACAAAACAATAGAAACTTTAAGGCGTCAACTACCAAAAATTTTTATCTTGCTGTGCTGTTGGGTGCCAGAATCAAATGGGTAATGGCTCTAACTTTAAATATTATCATATAGCAGATTTTGTTGGCAGTAAAAAAAAAAAAATCTAAAACAACTTTGGTTAAACACAATAAGACTAAAGGATCTTATTGAGGCGATCATCAGAAAAGCTCACGTTTGCAGTGCACACTTAATAATCAGATAAGGTTAAATAAAGTTTATACATGTCTAATGTTCTTCAATGCTTCCTAAAATTAATTATAAATGGGGAACTAATAGGAACAATAATGATTTCTCTCATAATTCGTAAAGTGCCTAAGTGGCGATGTGTATCGTACCGCAGCTGCTCCACTACTAGAGAGTTAGCATTTACAAACTCAAGTTTGTAGCCAAAGATTTGCCTAAAGAGAAACACAAGGGTTTATAAATCTTTAGATGCTTATAACAATGTCCCGAAGGATCATATACAAGACTTGACATACAAACAGATGAGTAACAGGCCTCTTTAGTACTGTATAGATGCTTAGCTTCTTTATCAGAGAGGTGTGTACAGTGTCTGTCCATTCCATGGTAGATAAGCTAATCCTGTCACATTCTTCCATCAACTGATTGAGTTTGTATGGGTCAGTAAATCCCATCCCACAGGTTAATGTTAACTTCAATCGGTGTTAAAATACAAGCGAAAAAACTTGTTCAGTGAATATTTTGCCTCCAGCTCACGAAAAAAGCCGCCTATACAGACTTCAATTGCAGTGATACAATCACATGGTGAAAAAAAAATAATAATGTGCAGACTAAATACCAGTAGACAGCTCAGTAATCTGGTTTTAGTTCATTTCCTAGAACAGCCTAGGATAAGAATTTCAATGTTCAATTCTGATTCAATTGATTGAAAGTGGATTTGAATATCAAGAGTATACTGACTTTTTAGAAATAGTGCAAATTAAACACATTAAAACTGAACATGTTGCGGTTATGCTGACACAAAGCTTTCTATTATTCATTCATTCATACCATCTTCTCTTCTCTGAAAGAAACATTTTTTTCAGCTGAATTAGTTTGCAGGTGCTCCTGTCTTATCTAAGGGAGCTGTTTACCAAAAGAATTTCAGCCTTGTCGTGCCAGAGTCTGGAATGACGTGCATACACACACTTTAATACTTTAACTCTTACATGCTGGATGCTTCAATAATTATAGTAGATGTAGTTTTTTTTTTTATTACACTCAGGTTATGAGTAGAAACAGGATTTTTCTTTTTTAATCTGTGCTTCTGATACAGTACTGTAGGGTGTGAGAATTAAAAATAGTAGATCGTGAAGCTCCAGGACATGCAGGAAATTTTTAAAAAGAACAACATAAGAAAATAACTAAGGAAATTATTAAAACTACTAAAATTGGGATAAGATCTATAAAATGCATTATTAAAACCTGGAAAGTTAATGGTGAACTGTCATGTTACTGAAAGTAAAAGCATTTCCACATGCAGTATGTGGAAGAGAACTGAAGAAATTTGTACTAAACAGCTGTGTAACCTTAAGAAAAACACTAATCGGGGAAATGGTTAAATTTTCTAGGGGGCACAAAGAAAAACTCCATAGATATGATAACCTGGTCAACTAGACTAGACCTGACCAACTGAAGCAACCCGAGATCCTACCATTGCCCCTAGAGGCTTGTACGGTGCTCTCTATGCATGATGGGTTCATCACTTCATGCGCTTCTCTTCTGACCCTGATGCACCTGTTGCTCTGGAATAGGATCAATCAGATCACATGACCTTTTTCCATTGCTCCAAAGTCCAATCTTTTTTTCCCCCTAGAATATTGGGGCCTTTTTTCTGATTAAAGTGCAACACTATCCTTCCAGCGTTCGATAATGTGTTAACGAGTTCTTAACTACTTTCACATCTCCTTAGTTGTTTGCTTGATGGAGCCCAATAATTTGACCCTTCTGAAATGGTGACTTTTTTGGACAGGTAGTGTGTTTCTCATTAAAAGGATGGGAGTGATCTAAAGTGTCAGCTGATATAAGATGCTAGAAAAGAAAATAGAGGAAAATGAAAAAAAAAATGTCATCTGATATAAGTGTGCAAGTGAGGCCTCATGCCCGACAGCCACCATTTCAGTAAGGTTAATAGGAATTTGTCACACTTTGATAGATCCTGTGTCGCCTGGAGCAAAACTAGCCACCACAAAATTTCATAAATTTGTTCATTTTATTTCTCCACATATAAGGAATGAGATATGCTGGAAACAGTATTTCAATTTCAGAGAAATAACAGTTTACACCACTTCTCTCTGCCACTATATTTTCCAAATAGTCACATCTCTATTCCTTTCACAAAGCAGTGTGCTCCTTTTATTAATGCGTTCCCACTAGCTGCGTACATGCATCATGACAAAGTGTAGATTCTCGTCACATGCACAGCATTATGGGAAATACAGAATAATCTTGTCAGGCTGCGTGTACTGTAGGGTCTGCCATGGGATAGCACTGTTATTCTTTTTTTTTGTGTTATAAACAATAAACAGTAGAAGTGAAGCTACACTACATTTCTAATACAATCAGAACACAGTATTATAATTTATTATAGACTTTGGTCTAAGTGCATTTTATTTAATTACTCATTCAATTAATATTTAATTTAACTAATTTAGTACACACATGTGCGCAATCTTCAGTCTGTTTTGGAGTAGGAATAAGTCACACAGTTAGGCAGAATAACAAACTGCTCTGTTTTAGTGTATGTGCTTACCAGGCACTTTATTAGGAAAACTTGTATTCCTGCCTATTCATGCAATTATCATTTATGAGTAAAGCCATGGAGATACAGATCAGGAGAATTTATTGTTCCTGACAATCAGAACCAGTTAAAAAAAAAGGAATTTCAGTCACTGACTGTGGCATGGTTATTGATGCCAGATGTGCTGGAATGGTGCTTGGAATTTTCACACACACACAGCATTTTCTTTTTCACAGATTGATGCAGAGGAAAAAAAAAAGTGAGAGTGGCAGTTCTGTGGGTGGGAATGCCTCGTTGATGACCGTTGAAGAGACTGAAGGCCAGACTTTTTCAAGGGGAGAGGAGGTTTATTAGTGAACTGTGTTTTGTATTAGACTGTGTGAGACTAATGAGTGTGATTGATATAGCGTGAATGCAGAAAAGTACATGCCAGTGAACCGGCGTCATTGAAAAATGAGATCGCATGTATTGTGTAAAAACATAATAAAAATCATCTGATCATAGTGTGTCTCAGTAGTAGGCAAATACAACCTCATACGAACAACATATAACTTTTTTCATCTTGCCATTATGTATTTAATTAAAATGAAACGAAAAACCATGTGAGCAATACTAAATACCCCCTTACTTTCTTCTACAGGATTTAAGAGGGTATGTTGCAGCCACGTGCTGCTAATCATTAGGCCTTGATTAATTCACCAGCAGGTGTGCACACCTTTATAAAAGCTGAAGTTTTTGGCGGTTAGCTGGTCTGGAGTGCATGTGAACACAACGCCAAGAGGGAAAGACGTAAGCAGTGGTCTTAGAAAAGCAATTGTTACTGCACATCAATCAAAAACTCCAGAGTGGCTGTTCTATGGGTGTAAATGCTTCGTCGAGAAAGGCCAGACTTCTTCAAGGAGACAAGAAGTCTATTACAAATCCAATAACCACTCTTTACAAAGGTGATGAACAAAAAAACATTTCAGAATACACAACGGAAGAAGACCATCAAGCCTGTGTGCTTTCACCCCTCACTAAAAGCTCAAACTCACTCTCAACCAGACTGTGGCATTCATCTCTCTTCCCTTTCTTTTTCTTATATTTTTTTACCGCCAAATTATATTTAAAGATCAAGAAATTCCACTGTTAAAACAATATTTCTTTAGAAGTTGAATAAATGCTTAATGTTTCCAAATAATTATGTTACGTAATTGCAATCTCAATATTGACCAAAAATAATTGTGATTGTTTTATTTTTGTTTGTTTGTTTGTTTTTTGCCATAATTGATCAGCCCTACAAACCATTCTAGTGATCTGACCTCTTACCGTTCCCCTCATTAAGCCATTTCTGTTTACGGGACTGCTACTCACTGTTTTTTTGCACCATCTGTGTGCACTCCAGAGATTGTTTTGCATGACATTTCTATACATGAAAACGCACACACCACACTGTCTGGAATCATCAGCCATGTCAAAGTCACAGACATCACATTTTTCTTCCTTCTGATGTTAACATAAAATAAAAGTACAGGTGTTTCAATGAAAGTTGCCATTAAGTGTATGCTCATTAACAGGCACAAATTCACACACTTACTTACACACTATGGGCAATTTGGAACCACCACTTAGCCCACCGTGCATATCTTTGGACTGTGAGTCCACTATGCCAGCATGCTGCCTGAATAAAATGTAATTGAATTATAAAAAAAAACTTTAGAAGTCATGCTTTGATTAATTTATTAAATGTTATTATACATATAAGATCCTATCTACAGTACCGTAAGCATTTAAAATAATGGTTTGGTAACTTTAAACTTATAAATATCAGCTGTAAGATACAATCTGTTCCTTTTTCCATTTGCCGTTGGCATCTCCTCTTTCTTTTTTCAGGATCACTAGCTATACATTATGCAAGCCCCAGCCATCTGTCTGTTGTGTGGAGTAATATTTCTTGCACAGATTTTCTCCGGAGCAGATCGCGCCCTCATGCTAGTGGCGATGGAGAGATGGATGCCTTGTGCAGTGGCATCGTTTTTTTCATCTTCACACTGCTGAGATTGAGAGTCTTTCAGGCTGGTCATCTTCCTTTGACGCTGTTTCTTACAGACAGCCTTCTGTAGAAACCATGCAAGTCAAAAAAAAAAAAAGTATTTGTATTAAAATTGAGGTTAATTGACGTGAGAAATTTAACGGATAAATTTGTTTAGCATGTTGTGGTAACTTCAGGCTGTTACTAGCCAGGCTCCTTACATCCTTGCTAGTAGCTTATTTAAGGAGTCAGGTCTCCGCGATTCCTTTTATGAACATCAGAATGAGTCAACCTGCTTACAATCCACTTCCCCTTCCGCCATCTTTATTTTCACAGAGCTCTGTCAGAAATCTGACTGCTGTTGTTAAAACTCTTTCAGTAAACCGACTGTTCAACAGCATGAACTGTCATTTGTTCGACTGTTAACATGCTTGACTATCGATTAAGAAAAATTTGCACAACCCTAATATAATTCTTGTGGGGTTGCATTAAATTAGTCTTTATTTATGAATTCGTTTATTTATTGCAATTGCTTACCACTAGACACTGATGGTACTGTATGTCTTTAACTGACATAAGAGGATGGCATTAATAAAGTAATTAATGATTACTCTTTATAGTCTTGATTTGTGTGTGAGTTTGTGTTGTGCATGAAAGAAAGAAGGGATGGGGTTAGAGAGTGAGCTGGGTCGACACTCCATACATGTATGAAGAGTCAATTTAAAAGCCCTTAAAGCTTAAGAGGGGATTTGGACCATCTGAGATAGCACTCTCCAAATCACTTCAAATAGTCATGGGAAGAAAGCTAATGTACGTTAATGTAATCCTGTTTAAAGAAGCCTTCTCCCCATGTTTTTCTTTTGTAATCAGAGCACCATCTGGCAGAGCTTAACGTTAACCTACAAAAACTGGAAACAAATCACATTCTCTTCTGCGATCCCTTTCTGACCCACCTGACCCTCTTATCCTTTACTTTCCTAGAACTGAGAGATTATTAATTCCATCGTTTTCGGAACAATACAGCCTATTGAGTCTGAAATAAGCTGCGGACTCGTCGATCATGACCGATGAGCCTGAAGGCCCTGGTGGCTCTGCGGCTCTCTCCGATGTGTTGCTGCCACTTTCGCTCGCACGAGATTAGCGTTTATTTTAAGGGAGACCTTAGAACAAGGCTGCTTGTCTCTCCAATTGCTTTATCTCTAAGACTCTTGTGTGCTGGAGACAAGTGGGAGAGAAGGTTATTTTGCCAGACTGTGGGTCTCTTGTTAATGAGAGTGGACTCCTGTTGACAGTCAGGTCTTGTGGTTTTTGTTTTTTTTCCTCACAAGGCTTTCATCCAGGCAATTGGTAAAAAGCCTCTTGATTTCTTCAAGCACTTGGGATAGAATTATTAACCATACCCTTTTATACAGGTTGGAAATTAAGATCAATTAAAATATAGTTCACAGACATTTGAATGCTGCAGTTAGTTTTTAATTTGAACAAGGTTTTAGTCCATACCTGCCATGTCAAAGCAAATACAATTATAGGAATCCATTAGAATTGAACAAACACACTGTGCGGATTCTTCCATAGAATCATGTCTGGGCAATTTGTCTAGTTTGTGTCACTTTTCTTCATTGAGCAAATTATTTCAGCTTGTTCCATAGACATGGCTGTACATAGACTGGATGAAAAAAGAATGTCGATAGAGCATGCAGTGCACGCGGTTGCTATTTCACTGACATGGTCACAGCATATCATGTCTATTAGTGTTAACATGTAGCCTAAAAATTACAATAAAGCCAGTGTACAAGCAAGAGTGTGGTTATACTGAATATCAGCATGACTGTGACACAGTAGCAGGTCCAACTCTGCTTTTATACAACAGCTTTTTGAGCAAGAAATTAATATTCAGTAAGCGAAAGTTCCACAGCTTCTGCTTATTTTTATTTTTGTTTCTAATGAAGGAGTAACTTAAGACAAAGCTGTCATGTCTTATTTTATGATTACTTCTGACTGAACTGCATGAAAACGTGAGCCAGCCGATTGTTTAGGGATTAGAATGAAGTAAGAGACTGATTTCTAATCAACCTAGAAAAATGTCAGTTTGAGGGCAGCTGCTTTCACAGTGAAAACTACCTCACTCTACAGTTACAAATAAAAGGGTGAGGTGAATGGTGAAGATTATCAGTGTCCCGATATAGCAGCGCTGCTTTAATTCCTTCAGCTGAATTCTGCTTAGTTTAAATAGACAGTGAAAATAAAGTGCAGTTTAGTCCATCAAAGCTGGTTCTGTTTGTGTGGACTCACTACCAGTCTGGCTGATCTAGATCATAGTGTCTGCTGGGATCAGATAATCCATCTTCAGCTGTTCAGCCCAGGAGAATCTGTTCTCTGTAAGTCAGCGTTTCTGTGTCTGTATTCATTGGTTCGCCTCTTTGAGGTGTATGGAAATCTTAATCCCAAACTTTAGACCAGAGTAGTAGACATTTGTTGCTCTATTTTACAAAAGTAACATTTTATTTAGATTTCTTAGTTCATTTTATTTACAATTAATAAATATATAGATTTTTTCCCCTTTTCTGGGGTATGGGGGTGTGTCTTTATTTTATTTTGTCTGTCTGAAATTCTGCTTATTGTGAAGAACATGTGGTGCTGTACGTCCATGTATCCCACCATGCATTCATCCATTTATGTCTAAGATTTTGATTTTGATTTTAGCCTTAATTATTTATTTATTTATTTTTTTTTTAGGTTTTTTTTTTTTGGTCTGAAAACTGATCTATCATGTACAATTTTCTTAAAAAATCCTACAAAATTTTCTGGATTTTTTTTCTCATTTTGTTTCTCATAGTTGAGGTATAGTGTACAGTACCTATGATGAAAATTACAGGCCTCTCTCATCTATTTAAGTCGGAGAACTTGCACAATTGGTGGCTGACTAAATACGTTTTTGCCACACTGTAAGTGATGCTTTCTTTACAGGCATGCAAATATTTTTTGTAATGTTATTTAAAATTGTTTAGGGTCTGTATGGAAATATTGAATGGTTTTGTATAAAATAATGCATAAGTTCACAATCTCCTTGAGAACTCAATTTTTAGCCATTTTAGTGCAAAGGACTTCAGAAAAAGTAAATGTCCTGCCACATAATTGTTCCATTTATTAACTAAACAAGCTGATTCTAATTAGCAATTAGCAACTCGTGACAAATTCGTGACATCATCTTGTGCATAGGGGGAAATATAATACATCTAATACTGTACATTCTCCTAATAATTTTGACCACCACTGTACTGTAAGAGCATCCATCTAATTCTCCTGGAAAGATTTTTTGTATATATACATATATATATATCTTTATATATTTATATAAAAAAGTATATATTTATTATATTATTTATACCACATACAGTATATACTACGGCAACTCAGCTGATTTATTTCACGATATTCAACTGCATGTGTAATTTAAATGCTTCAATTTGCCTCCATTGCAGGTGATTCCCAGAGAGTGGAGATGCCAAAGAAAGACATAGAAGCAATCAAGGGCCAAATGGTGGTTCTGGAGGCCTGGTACACGCCCACATCCGTCATCGAGAAAAATACAGTTATCTGGAACTTCAAGGCTAGAGAGTACAAAAATGTGAGTGACAAATGCTGGCAGCAAAAGTACACTGATTTCACTGCCTAATTATTAGTTCAGCATTGTCTCTAATAGTTTGTGTATTTTTGGTGCAGTCACAGATGTTTTTGCATTTTAAAATAGGTCCAGTAACGTCATTTGAGGACTTACTATAAGAACGTTCCACTGTGCAGGCTCAAATCTAGGATCATCGGACTCATGGACAAATCATTATTTTAAAGCGACTCTTTCGAATTAATTGGTTGGCCTGTTTCACAAGGCAAAGCTACTGTTATAGATTGAACTGTAGTATGATACTATTTAAACCAGTAAATCTGTAGCACAAAATGTTGCATTAAAGTTATAGCTTTTTTCTTAGAATTCTGAGAATTTTCAGTTTAAAGTCTTAGTAATGCAAAATAATGAGCATAGTTTTTATGTATTGCTTTTAAAATGTCTTACACAACTAACTATTTAGCATTATATCTAAGGAAAGTAAAGCTCCAGCGTCTTCAGGTCAATCCTGAGTTTCTGTATATGTGTTCCCCATGTCCTCATAGGTTTCCTCCAGGTTCCCTGATTTCGTCCCTTATTTCAAAAACATACCAGGTGCTTCAGCTAAAATAAACTGCTTCAAGTTTTGATTGAAAGTGGGGAAATGTTTGTGCATGGTGCCCTAAGATGGACTGGTGCCCCATTCAGGTTTTATCCCCGCCTCACATTCAGTGTTTTTGCATGAGGCTTAATGGATTTTAATAAAGTGAGGATGAAATTGTGACATTAATTTCGTCTATGCAGTCAGTCACTTGAATCACCTCAGTAGTGTGCTTTTTAATGGTTTCTTATATATTGGTTTTTACAGACCTTATGGATTCTTATGGATCTCAACTCAACAACTAGGCCACCAGTTAAAAACACATCATTCCTGGTTGATTTGTTGTGTTGAAAGTGTATGCTACGGTTAAATTCTCAGTTTTGTATGTGGTGGGTTTAATTATGTGTGTTGAACTACCCAAGAGTTAACAGCAGATGCAAATCATGCCTACATGTACATGCACTACAAGAAATGTTGTACTTAGCTTTTATTAAGATAACTACTATTTATACATTAAACAGTGACTAGAAAGAGGCATGTTGGGATAAGGTTGGGCTGTAATTACCATATAGTAGTAATTAAAAACCGTATATATTGGTTTTTACAGACCTTATGGATTCTTATGGATCTCAACTCAACAACTAGGCCACCAGTTAAAAACACATCATTCCTGGTTGATTTGTTGTGTTGAAAGTGTATGCTACGGTTAAATTCTCAGTTTTGTATGTGGTGGGTTTAATTATGTGTGTTGAACTACCCAAGAGTTAACAGCAGATGCAAATCATGCCTACATGTACATGCACTACAAGAAATGTTGTACTTAGCTTTTATTAAGATAACTACTATTTATACATTAAACAGTGACTAGAAAGAGGCATGTTGGGATAAGGTTGGGCTGTAATTACCATATAGTAGTAATTAAAAACCTGACAAAGTCCTTAAAAACCTTTTGCTTCTGTTGTTTTTTGCTGTAATGGGTTTCATTGTAGTACAAGCGGAACATGCAATTATAATTATAAAAGTACACTGATTTCACCATCTAATTATTAGTTCAGCAGTGTTTCTAATAGTTTGTGTATTTTTGATGCGGCCTCAGATGTTTTTGCATTTTAAAATATGTCCATGTTAACATCATTTAAAGACATTGATTTGCTGTAAATTTAAGCAGCTGTTCTGTGAGACATGTTTGATATGTGTGACTTTAAAAAAAATTCAGTGACTAAATAGCTGATCCAAAATGTCACTGCGCTCACAGCAGTGTATTTAGCTGTTTAGCTCGCATGATGAAACCAGTGTGATGAAAAACTTACCCTGGTAGATGTTCTCTCATGTGGAAGAATGGAAACAGGCAGTAGATGCAAGTTAACTTTAATTTTAGCACTAGTGAACTTATCAGTTGCTTTTCAACCATAATCATTAAAACACACAAACACATGCCAGGCAATGCAATTGCACTTCTGTCTCTAAATACCCCTCATAATAAACCACAGGTGGAAAGCATTATGTGTTACCTGTAGGCAACACTCGACCGCTCCCCCACTGCCAGAATTAAATAAAATAAAATGAAACCAGTCTGTCTGGTAGTTAAATAAAATCAAATGAATTTTTCTGTCTGTATGTCTGTATGTTTGTATGCAGAATTTAATGAATCTTTTGCAATACTTCTGCATTTGAATGAAGTTAATCCTGTTCCATAAATAAAATCAAAATGTTAAATAGAAGTGAAGTTATGAGAAGTTATGTGCCAGTTGGATTAAGCGCCTAAAATGCATTTCAGTTGGCCTGGTCTGGTCTAGAGCGCCATCTATCTGGGATGCATATAAATATTTTTATTGGGATTAGTTAATATTTTCACGACTGAAATAACAGAGCTGAGTATGGAATATTGTGTATTCTTCTGTAAACAAACGGTTGGGTCTTGGTCATGCACTTTTTAGACGGTCCCTTAGTGACTCCATCGCTATAAAGCGCCGGTAAGCAGCGTTTCT
>JAQMYG010000003.1:18403050-18414285 GCA_030014215.1 Clariallabes teugelsi
TTGACAGGTTTCTGTGTAACGTGTTGGAAATGCAATTGCAAATGGATTAGCGATTGCGTTTGAATTTTGGCCGGCTTCACATTAAATATGACAGGCTCATGACTTGTAAGACATGGCAAATGCAAATGCAAATGGACTTTTCTTTTTCATCTGAAATTTGGCAGTCAGTGTGCGTTCGCAAAGGCGAAAAAGCAAACAGTAATGCAAAGTTTGCAATTGCATTTGAATTATGGCACACTTTATGCGGCCACATATGGGAAACGCAATTGCAAATGTAATTTGCAATTTCTTTTGAATAATGTCCAGGATATCACTCCATATATTTAGTTTAATATGCCAAATGAAATAAAATTTCACAACACATGCTATAGTGATAACCAATAGGAACACATCCTTGACCAGGATTAGCCTTGTCTCCCTGCTGGATGGCTGATAACCAAAAATCTCTTTCCTTTTTGTCAGTGGAAAACTGATAAAACTGTCTTCCAAGTTTTTGACCTTGTGTGTTGCTTCAAAAGCTGCTCGGCATTGTAAAACGTCAGACAAAATGGTGGCTGATTTGGTTTTACACTGACATTGCATGACATTGCTATAGTCCTATAGGTGTACAAAAAAAATGTATGATTATTATTATTATTATTTAGATTAAATTAAAGAATTGGGAAGAAATGTTTTCCTGCAACAGGCTGCAACATGCTTACAAATATACAATGCAAAAATATGCTTAAATATACAGTTTTTTTTATGCAATAACCTCCTCCTCCATTTCCCCTCTCGTCTGTTTTAACCCCTCAGCATTCAGCATCACCAGTATACTAATCACTGGCCTGATCATCTATGATCTGCAACTGTTTCTCACTGGTTCATGCCTTAAGTTAGACGTTAGACGTTCACCTCAGAGAGCATTATTTCTTTACTGAGCATAAGTAGCAGACACATCTTGATATCAGATGCTCAAAGGAGATATTTTGGATTTCTTCGGCATTGTTTTACAATGTAGAAAGAAATAAAAATCAGGAAAGACCAGGGAATTAGAAAGTGTGACCTGGTAGTCCGGTTGTTTAGTCCAGTACATACTAAAATGTAAAGTTTTTCTTTGCCCATGCAGAAAATGCTAGAATGGTGATATTAAATCAGTTAAATGCATGATATAATAACCAATAATGACTTCCATAAAGAAATGGTAATAGGGTTATTTTTTCCTATATGCAGCAGTTCAGGCTTTTGAGGCGCTGGGTTGCTGATCAGCGGGTCTGGAGTTTAAGCACACCTCATCGCTAATCATAAGTCCTTGGGCAAAACCTTTAACACTTTATGCCCCAAACAACCCAGTTATTGGATGCAGTGCAATTCTTAATCCTGGTTACAAAATAGCATGGGTGAGACAGAAGTCCCCTAAATTACTGATTTGTTTTTGTGCTATTGCAGATCATCTCCTATTCTTCAGGAGAGATCGGAATTGGAAGTTCTGAATTCAGAAAACGTGTTGGCTTCGCCGTGTCCATGCCTTCCACCAACCTCTCCATCTACATTAACAACACTCAAGAGTCTGACTCGGGGAATTACCTCTGCAACGTCATCATTCCTGGAGCACCAACTCTCCTTGGGGAGCTGAACCTCGACGTTAAAGGTGAGTGCATTGGAAGACTTGAAAAAAGATTTTGTATTGTTAGCCTTAATTGCTTTAGTATTGCTGATTCACAGTTTGCTTCTGCATAAATGCTGCATCAGTTGAACCTTTTCACGCACTATTGTGGTAGGTGCTAATGATTATTAAAGTTTTGGATGTGCACAGGTGATCTGAAAATTTTCAAAAGAACTTTTAACTACGCAAAATTGTCCCAAATTAAACTTCTTAACTTAGTAGGTGCTGTGGCAGTAGGTGCAGTGGTCATACCATGAAATACTGCCTCCTCAATTATTCTGTCTAGAAACAAAGGTGTGCCAAAAGTTGTGCCAAAGTAGTAACAGTGCCACCAAATGCAAATAGTGCAAAAAGTGTTTTTTATATATACTTTGTTTAAATATTCTTTATTTAAAAGAATCTTTGTTTTATTTTTTTCCTCATAAGATTGTCCACAGAATCCATTCATTGCCACTTCCAGTTACGAGGGGCATTGAAGTAAAAACTGATAGACATTTACAGACATAATGCAGGCACTCCAATCCTGACTCTGGTCTATTGAGCAAACTTTCTACCTTGATAGTATCCAAGCACTAGTTAAACACTGGGATAAGTGTATTAATTGTAGAAGGAGATTATATAAAGAAATAAAATCATTTTTTTTTCTCTCATAACTCTGTTCTGCTATTCTGCACAATCAAAAACTCAAGCATAATAGTATTAAACAAACATTTGGTTATTCGTTATTGATCACATTTGATAAACTTGGGCTTTGTGGATTATCTCTGCATTTCCAGTTCCTCCTACCCCTCCAGTGTGCTCTATGACCGGTGATCCTGTGTTAAGGGGAAACGTGACGCTGAGCTGCAAGTCCGGCTATGGCAAACCTGTTCCTCAGTACAAGTGGACCAAGGCTGCTCCTGTCTCCGAGATCTACTTCCCTCCAATGCAGAGTGAGTGCATTAACTGCCATACATCAGAATCAATATCAGATTTCTTATTCAGCATGTACATTTACAGGTCTTGAGAATATTCCTTGGTGTTTGGGCACAACATGGTATAGTCAACATATACATCTCCGACAAGGCAACACGGTCATATTTGATCATCTTTGTACAAATATTGTAGCTTGACTAATTTAATTGATTGATTCATTGGATTTTACAAAATTTGGCAGAAAAAAAATGGATTTCCAGTTAGGCGGGGTGAAGGCTAACCATAGACTGTATAAAAAGAACTGGACAAACTGTCTGTGACATCATCCATAGGTTTCGTGAAGAGAGGTTTTGAAGCTCAGCTATGGGAACTCTGGCCGTTGCCATATTGGCAGGCATACAGTAGCATACACCTAGTGGTTTGACACCTGTATTGTTGCTGTCACTTACTGTACATCAGCCATGCCTTTAAGTATAAATAACTTTATGACATAATAAAATTTCATTGATGAATTATATAAAAACTCACCCTGTACACCTGTCATGAATGGGAAATCTAAATCTTTTTTAACTCCTCCTAGTCGGAGGTTGGACAGGTAGGACAGCCTGGTACTGTTCTCAGACAAGGTAGCTGGAGAATACTGAACTCAAAATAATGAGAACACATACGGGCTTGGAAGAAAATCAGCTCTATTTAAAATTGTGACCTCTTATTCGTATCCTGCAGGAAATCAGTCAAGCCTTTTGGCATTATAATCACAGTTCTCATAACCGTTCTTTAAGACAGCTGATATGGAATATTGATATGTCAAACAAACAGCACATTCTTTATTTCCTCATCTGTCTCACTCTCATCAATACATACTGTAGGCAACCTCTCATTGCTTTCATTTTTTCACTGCTCTCCCAGAGGGGAGGTCATGCCCTCAGCCTGTGGTAGTGCTCGGCTACATGGGTAAGAAATTAGACAATTAGTTCAAATAGATTCATAACATGAGCTGATATATTCACCTACTGTACCACTTTATTAGGAACATTCACATCAAACATCATCAGAAAGCAGGGAAATGTCAAGCTGCTTACTGTACAGTATATCCACATACTGTACAAGAGTTTATACAAAATAACATATTTATATTTAAATATTTATTTACTTATTTAATATTTTTATATTTATTTATATAACAGTAAATGAGGTTTAGTTAACATGAGGTACACTTTGTGGA
Organism: Clariallabes teugelsi; assembly: GCA_030014215.1. NCBI lineage: Eukaryota > Metazoa > Chordata > Actinopteri > Siluriformes > Clariidae > Clariallabes > Clariallabes teugelsi. The sequence continues at coordinate 18,406,836 of JAQMYG010000003.1, forward strand.
GGTACCGACTATACAGTATACTGACCGAGACACTTTCACATAAATTGTCTTGATTGCTGTATCAGATCACAAGAGTTGGCATGATGTTTATAATTTTAACAGGGGTATGAAGACTAATAAAGTGAAATGCCTGAGTTCTAGATTAAATAATAAGTTAAAATTAATTAAATTAAAATGAATACGTTTTTCTATGGATTCTGGCCTTTTGTCTTCTTATGTCTCTGAAAATGTATCTTTTGGAAATCTATTTCAAAGTGAAGATATTTTAAAACTCAGTTTTCTTTGTTGATGTGCAGACAGGAAAAAGCATCATTTTCAGCTTCTAAGTGTGTTTGTGGCATGTCTTATACCTCATGTGATTAATATCAGACAATGATCACTTTCTTCAAGTTTCAACCAACATGGCTTTAATTTCCGGGTTACCTCGCTGCCTGCTGCTTTGCCATGCATTTTAAAAACAAAGAATGTACATGTACTAAATTCCCATGTACTAATACAGGACTAGTCCTGAGATCGCAGTTGTTTCTGTTATGATGTTTAATGTGAACTTTAAGTGAAGTGCATAAATTATATCTGCATGAGACTATGCATTGTGCATTGTGCATTGAATAATTGCATGAACGAACATATAAACTGGAGTTCCAAATAAAGTGGTATATAAGAATTTATGACCTAAAGAAGGATTTTCGCTTAGCTAATGTAGTAGAGCACCTCCAGTTCAGTGTTTAGATCCTTGTCCAATCAGTGAAAATGAGTAAAAAATTATCTGCACTCTGACTGTAAAATGTATTTGTGTTAACTTTTGGAAAAGACAAATGCATAATTATTCGACATAATCTCCTTGGTTTTCAGTACACTTTGTCCATCTGTCAACAAACCTTCGTATTCCCTCATTAAAAACGTGTTAGGCTGAGCTGCGACCTCAAAAAGTTTTGTTTTGAGTCTTGACAGAAAGTGTTTTGTGTATGAATGGATAGAGAGGTTCAAGGAAGGTTGCGACAAAACACTTTTTCCATCCTTCGAACAAAGTATTTTATTAATAACGGCACCAGGTAAACCCTCAGACCACAAAAAAAAAAACGAATTACTGCACACTGCTCGTGTGTTCAGACAGTAGCCTTGAACAAAAAGTGGCTAGTAAGACTACAAACAGAAGTTACAATAAAACCAGAATGTGGATAATTTTTGACTTACCCTTGTACACAAACATGCGTCTTGAAAATAGTTCAACTTCTCTTGCATTGGCAAAAATCTGAATGTGGAGCTTTGTATGTAGAAAAATATAGTTATAGATTCCTATAGCACCAACTAATAGTAGCGCAACAGTTTTCACCCTAGCATACGGAAATTATGAGATTGATTCCTGGGTCATCCTACGACCATCTGTACCTGGGAACCTACAGTAGAAAGTAAATTGGACGTGCTCTAATGGGGAGGGGTGGCATACCCATCCTTTCACATCAATCATTGTGTGACTAGCCAATCTGTGATCAAGAGGAAGGTCCAGATAGCAGTCTGATGATGAGCAGCAGGTTGAAAAGATGCAGCCAGCTGGTATTGTGTGTCTCGGCATCATAGATCACACCTTCCCTGGTTGGTAGTTGTTGCCTTGTTGGGAGAGTGCCCTAATAAAGAGACCGGTAGGAATTGGGTACGACCCTTAACACCTCCCTACTCATTCCAGTCAATGATGGATGTTTGTTAGTGTTAATCCCATAACCCTGGTACCTTGGTCTTAATGCACTTCTTCTTAGGTCTAGTGAAGCTGAATGGTATGTGAAAGGTGCTGTTGTTTATTACCCTTAGATCAGCTAGTTTTATTGTAATGAAATTTGTCTAGAATTGTGACTCTATTTTTTGTATTTATTACATTAATGTAGTACCACACAGAACACTCTAGACAACAGACATGATTTTTACTTGTCTTTTTAATCAATTAATTTTATAAATTTAATACATAAAAATAAAGAGCATGATGTTTAGTATGTCTGATGGATGGCGATATCTTTTCAGATGAAAGGCAGGGCACCCTGAGGCTGACAAACTTGACCAAAAGCATGTCTGGAAAATATGTGTGCAAGGCCAGCAACACAGCCGGGAGCGACAGCTGCCACATCAACTTGGAAGTCTCTACCTGTAAGTACTAACTCAAGAGTCAGGCAGCATCTGGTGTAATTACATCTGCTAGGTGAGACGAATGTGCTGTGTATATTCCCCTGCAGCCAGCAATATCTGGTTTATAGCAGGAGCCACTGTGGGTTCAGGTTTTGGGATCGTGGCCCTCGTCCTGTTTCTGGTCCTGATCTTCAGGAGGGAATGTGAAATAGAAGAGGAAATGGCCAATGAAATCAAGTAAGCAACATCTTTTTTTTTTTAATCAAAGAGGTTCCTGCTATCTGTTTCAGTAGTGGTGTGGGTGTTAATATAATGGTTTTTAACCCACATGTTCTGTTTACTCCTTACCAGTGGAACAGAAAAGCTTTAAGTTGTACAGATATTGCAAGTTCCACTCCATCCATGATGCATGACCCAAGAGAGTACAACTGATGGCATGCTCTCCCCTATCAGTCACAGTAACGTTAGACAATATTGTCAAATCTGTAAGCTTATGATCCGTAAGATGGTCGAGAACACTTTTGTTGCATGTGTTGAACATGTGTGAATGTCTGGCATCATGTGTCTCAAAGTCTCAGAGCTGTGTTCACATTACCAACCCTAATGTTACACAAATCAGATTTATAGGGCTGTTTGAATACACAAATCTAATGTTTTTCAGTTTGGATCTGAGTCACTTTGAAACGAATGATTGGTCGCACAAATATAATGTGTTTTATCGCAGATGATATGAGTAAAGATTTATCAATGTGCACATGCGTGCCATGTCAGAGCACAAACGATTCCATATTAGTCGCTTGTAAAGTCACTTATAGTTATGAATGTGAACCCTCATGACATAACTGTACAAATCCGATCTGACCAAGAAATCAGAAAGGAACAACATGTGAACATAGCCTTAATCGTTAAACTCCCTGGTGACTAGATGATAGAGGGAGAGATAGCTGGTGGGTCGCTACTGAGCAACAACAACGTAGAGTGAAAACGGGAAAATTGTGAATCAATTTTTGTCTTAGAAAGCGAATACATGAATGAGCGAAAGACAATATAAAACATAAACAGATAAAAATGTACGATGTGTTGTACTTCAATTCATTCCAGGGAGGATGCTCAGGCTCCAAAGCGGGTTTCCTGGTCTAAGAGCGCTACCCCATCAGACATCATCTCCAAGAATGGCACACTGTCTTCTATAGCCAACAGTCCTGCCCCCCAGGACCCTCCTCACATCCATAACAACCGCTACCCATACCCCCGTGGGGGATGTAACTCCATTCCCACTGCTCCAGCTGGCATACAACTGTACCCAGGAGAGCCCAATCCTCTCCATGGGCTGCCTGGCTACAATGTCAGCAAGATGCCTACCCTCGCTCAACACCACCAGCAACCAAAGAACAGCAGCACGCTCAGGACCGATGGAGCTCAGCCACAGGCACCTTGCCCCACTCCCGTACTCATCAAATCCGTGCCACTGTGTGGCGCTGTGCCTGTCATGGTACCTGCTCAGAAACAGGCCGGCTCACTCGTCTAGATTACATCAAGTCAAATACTCCAACTCTCACTAAGAGGAGAAAATAGATCTGACGACTTTGTTATACACGTTAGAGATTTACATGTTTTATATTTGAGGTTCGAGTACTCTATGTCAGATATAAGTAGCCTGTTTTATAACGTATATTTTATGGGTGAAGATCAGGGTCCCCCCCCTAAAACAGTACAGTATATTTTCATGTTTTCAAACCTATGTCTGTAATCAAGACAGTGTTTTTGATTTTAACACGGGTGACAACTCTTTTTTCAGATTTGATAGACAGTTTTTTTTTTTTTTTTTTGTCTTTTTTTGTAAGGGATAGTTCAGATTTTTTCAAGTCTGTCTTTAATCTAAATTGATTCCAACTGTGCACACCGACCGTGAAACTTGTGACCCAGAACGTAAATACAATGTAAGTAATCAGGGCCGAGTTCCACAGCCCTTGTCTCGTATTCCAAATTTTAGCTGAGTCTCTTATAAAGCTTCTGCATTCCCACCAAGCTAAATCTATTCGGTTTCTTTCAAAGTTACAATGTACTGTATTTAGAACCAATGTAACTCTTTCTCATCTTTCAGTTATATGGCTAGTTTTGGTGGAATACACCAAATATTTGAAAGATACCAACTCCATTTAGCTAAGTGGAGTCTCATCCAGCCTTTGGGAATTTGGACCCAGTTACTACCATTGTACTTGCGTTCTGGGTGACAGACTTAACAGTCGATGTGCAGAGCAGGAATATTTCTAACAACCAAGCTCTATTGTAATCTACTTATATTCACCTCAATTTTGATTTAAGAAGGACTGAGAAAAACAGACTCAGAAAAGAAACTGGGAAAAGTAAAGAATGTAATGCTATAAGCCTGGCATGTATAAATAGTTACAGACACTAATAGATGCAGTTCAGTTCTGATTAGAGTGATTTTACAGCAGTTGTATGTTAGGAGTGTTCTACTTTAAATGTTACCTTGTGCCTCTTTTTTGCTCAGGAGTTTCTACCTTTTGGACGCCCAACAGCCATCAGCAGAGATCTCTCAGCCTAAACAACCGTTTTTGTGTTTTTAAAGGTTATTTGTTACTTGGCTTGCTGTGTATTTTAAGAATACAGTAACTGAACTTATTTGTAAACAATGTATCTATTTCTAGAAAGGGCAAAACAGCACGTCTTTGTGGTCATGTACTTTTTTTTTGTCTTATGAAATTTTTTTTCATCTGAGTTTAATGTCAAGCTTGTGACATCACGGCCAATACTTCAGTTCTCTACTTGTTTTAATGCACATAGATTGGAATTATTATTGCCAGCAAAAATCCTGAATGTTTAGTTTTTAAAAAATGTAATAGAATGTTACTTTTAAGTTACTTTTGTTTTTGTTTTTTTACTCCTGTATACACCGTAACTGTCCACATGGTGGAAGCAGAGATGTATATTCATAGTTCTTTTATGAAACACAAAACTAAATTATATTAAACACTGTGTTCATTTCTTTAACGAACGATTGATCTCTATAGAATAAACTCCACAATGCTGAATTTGGACCTCACCTTTCAGGATTATTGTTTTATATTATTTGATAGAATTTAATAAGACTTACATTTTGCTGTACAGAGTTCATTGTTGGTTTTGTGTACACGCGGTTCCACCTGCTTGCCGTGTGTTCACTAATAATCAGTGCCACGCAGGTATGAGCTGTGCAGAATGTTATCTCCGTAAACAACAAGGAAACGAAACTTGTACATGAGAAACTGGCATGGCTAACACTCGCAGACTGTTCATCTCTTGCATTTTGATCCACTGTTTTGGTAAGTAAAATCCTTTTCGCTGAACTTTTCTCACTACTGAAGACTTCAGGGTTGAGATATGTTTTTGTTTTTTTGAGAATCAAAATCTATTCAAGCTGCTCTAGGACAATGTCTGTTCTTAAAACTATGATTTTAAAATACATTCAATTTTATCATTTGATAGAGCATCCAAAGCATCCAAAACAATGCTTGAAAAGTTTTTATAAATATTGATTCACCTCAACTAATAAGAAAAGAGTCTTCTATGCATTATTTAACCATTTATAATAATGTATATTTTTTCATGTATATCAGCAGGAAAAACACCATAGCCCAATGGCCTAAAACATTAGAAAAAAGAACATCAAGTGAAACTACTACAATCCATACCACAGTGGCAGGGCATTTTATGAGCAGTTTTATCATAGTGCAGTTGAATTCATGGATCCGATTGGTTAAAAGTAATTCTTACAATAATGCATGAGATGTCATACAGTAAGTATATATTAATGCACTAGGGCTGTGGGTCCAAATCTCGCCTCTAGTCTGTGGGTGGAGTTTGTGTTTGCATGTTCTCCCTGTATTTTGTGGGTTTCTTCCAGGTACTCCTGTTTCACCCACACTCTGAGGACTTGCAGTGTAGGCTGATTTGTGTTTTCAAATTGGCCAGAGTGTATGATCGGGTGTGTCAGTGTGTGTTTATGTTCCCTCCGATGGGTTGGCAGTGCATCCATGGGTTCCACTGCTTTGTGCCCTGAGTTCACTGAGATTAGTTACCGGATCCGTGCACCCCTACACAGGATAAGCTGTATGGAAAATGAATGAAATAAAAACATGTATTTCTCTTCTTAATTAAATAATGAGCCATAACTGGAAGCAAGGAATTATTACTCATACTGTAGTTACTGTGTAAGGAGACATTTATTAAACATTTATGTAAGGAATCTCCAGAGCCAGAACTTACAGATAAATTTTTTTCTTTCCCAGGAGAATTTTAAGGATGCTCTCTGCTTTCACACTGTTATACAGTATATAAAGCAGCATTCGATTTAATTATCTGAGATGTGTTGATTAATATCATGGTATTTTCATGCACTGTAAAAACTAGTCTTCTGTTTGTCCAGATGAAGCGTGGTCCTGGGATTCGGTTGTGGTGAAAAGTTCAGTGTTTGCCCAATCCGGTTCAGCAGCCGAGCTCTCCTGCAGCTACAGCACACATGCTTCACAGGGCTTCACTCTCGAGTGGCGTTATGCTGCTCCCGGGACTCCTGCTGTTCAAGCAAAGAGGGTGAGCATATAAACTTAGACCAAACCCTTTTTTTTTTTTTTTGCCTTTTTGGAAATTTTTTTTAAAAGCCTTAAAGACCCTGTGAAGTTCTTGATTCTGATTGGCCAGAAGGAGTTGCTCCATGTTCTATAACAGCAGCTCTGACCAACATTTCTCTTATATTTTCTCTTAATTTGATACACCAAATGATGCACCAAACGTTCTTAACCATCCCAATGAGGTGCAGCCATGGCAAAAGATGTGTGATGCTGTGAATGTGATGTCAACCAAGGGACAAACAATTAAAGAAATACAAAAAAAGGTTTGATGGCTTAAGGGCATTACCTCATTCACCTACAGGGGTTGGACAATGAAACTGAAACGCCTGGCTTTAGATCACAATAATTCATTAGTATGGTGTACTTTTGTGGCCAATACAGCATCAATTTGTCTTGGGAATGACTTATACAAGTCCTGCACAGTGGACAGATGGATTTTAAACCATTCTTCTTGCAGAATAGTGGCCAGGTCACTACATGATGCTGGTGGAAGAAAACGTTTCCTGACTCACTTCTCCAAAACACCACAAAGTGGCTCAATAATATTTAGATCTGGTGACTGTGCAGGCCATGGGAGATGTTTAACTTCACTTTCGTTTTCATCAAACCACTCTGTCACCAGTCTTACTGTGTGTATTGGTGCATTATCATCCTGATACACGGCACCGCCTTCAGGATACAATGTTTGAACCATTGGGTGCACA
>JAQMYG010000003.1:18414385-18426103 GCA_030014215.1 Clariallabes teugelsi
TTTTGTAAGCAATCTATGAGAATATCATGATCTACAGTGTCGAATGCAGCACTAAGATCAAGTAAGACTAGTATTGAGATGCAGTCTTGGTCCGAAGCTAAAAACAAGTCATTTGCAATCTTAGCTAGTGCAGTTTCTGTACTATGATGAGGCCTGAAACCTGACTGAAATTCTTTGAGGATGTTGTTTTCCTGCAAGAATGTGCATATTTGAGCTGATACTACCTTTTCTAATATTTTTTATATAAACGGAAGATTTGAAATCGGTCTGTAATTTGTTATTTCATTCGGGTCTAAGTTAGATTTATATTCACTTCACTCTGGGCATGCAACAGTCTGGGTGTTACGCTTCTTTGGGGCTTCTCCACACCGTAACTCTCCCGGATGTTGGATAGACAGTAAAGGGGGTCTCATCAGAGAACAATACATGTTTCACATTGTCCACAGCCCAAGATTTTCACTGCTGGCACCAGTGAAACCGACGTTTGGCATTGGCACAAGTAACCAAAGGTTTGGCTGTAGCAGCCCGACCATGTACAGTGATCCTGTGGAGCTCACAACGAACGTTTTGCTGGAAACAGGAGAGTTGAAGTGCACATTTAATTCTGCAGTGAGTTGGGCAGCAGTTTTTTGCATACAATCCGGGTTAGCACCCGGACATCCATTTCAGACATCTTCCTCTTGCGTCCACAATTACTCCTGTTGAATGTGGTTCATCCTTCTTGGTGGTACGCGCACCAACAATTTGTCCTCTTTTGAATTCTGATATGTCACCCATAATGTTGTGTGCATTGCAATATTTTAAGCAAAACTGTGCTATTACTCTGCTAATTAAACCTTCACACTCTGCTCTTACTGGTGGAATGTGCAATCAATGAAGATTGGCCACCAGGATGGTCAAATTTAGCCATGAAACCTCCAACACTAAATTGGCCAGTGTTTCAGTTTCATTGTCCCAACCTCTTTATGTTAGAGTTTTATAAAAGTTTGGGTTTTTAATAACAGTTTAACCGGATAGTGGAGTTCATAGTTATGTTTCATAGTGCTGGTGGCACCTCCTGATTCTGGGTTCGAGTCCCGTGTCAGGTCTGTGTGCATGATGTTTGCATGTTCTCCTCATGCTGGGTGGGTTTCCTCTGGGTTCTTCGGTTTCCTCCCACAAGCCAAAGGCATGCAGATTAGGCTAAATGGTGTTCCCAAATTGCTCAAAGTGTGTGAATGTGCATGTGAATGTTAACCAGACCATGGTTGTAAAAGATGGGAATAAATACAGTAGTCACCACTGGCTTCCATGGTCCCTAGTTGCACTACAGAGGCAGAGATGGATGGATGGATTTTACTGTATGATAAATTTTTTATGAAAATTTTTCTTAATTTTAAAACCATGTTTCCATGCATCAGACGAACAATTTGCGCAGTATGCAATTTTTTTCTTATCTTGATATCTCGACCATGTGTAAAGTTTTATCAAACCTAAGAGAGGATCAAAAACAAGAAAACAGTGAAGAATCCCAGACATTAATAGGTACGCACAAAATACCTCAGGTCATACATATATTGCTTCTTGCTCAGGGCCAATATAAGTTTGAGATGGATGGATGAATGGATTGATGGATGTGGGTAAGAATTATGTGCATGTGGCAGTTTGCGTTTCCACAGATACTGCAGGACTTCTGTTTAAAACATAATTTTTTAAAACCATTTTGCACCATACCATAATTTTCTCATTGAACCAGAGATGTTGAACTCTATATTCTGATTGGCAGATTAATTTCCTGTAACAGCAGCTCTAACATTAATTTCAACTACACAGTAAATCACAATTAGTCCAACTATTGTCAAATTAAATGTATGAAGTTTCATCTATAATTGTAAAAAAAAAAAAAAAAAAAAAAGCCAAATTGCTGTTGTATAGGTGGAAGAAATAAACACATACACTTTGTGTCCTGACTCATTTTGCGCAGGTGTTGTACTACAATGGGAAACTATACTGGGTGAACTCTTGGGAGAGCAGAATAGTTTTAGTACAGAATCCTCCAGTTTCTGGTGTTGCCTCTGTGAAGATCCTCAGCGTCGAACCCAGTGACAGCGGACTGTATATATGTGATGTTACCAATCCACACGACTGGTCTGGAAGTGGGCAGGGTCTCATCAACTTGACTGTGCTGGGTAAGTCTATAAATCAAACTAATAATACCACTAAGGAGTATTGTTATGAACATTTCTGTTGGAGTCATTGAATAACTATGTGAATTAAATAAATGCATAAATGGTTGCAAAAAACAACTTTAAGACAAATTTAACAAAGGTGATGAAATGTTATTCATTATACCATTACTAATATGGACATTTCTTTTTCCATACATTTTTGCCATTCAGTGGCCCCATCAGTACCGGTATGTGAGCTAAATGGCCAGACTTATGTGGGGAATGATGTCACTCTTACATGTCACAGCTCCCAGGGGGTTCCTATGCCTATCTATTCCTGGACCCGAGATACAAACACAGCTCCCCTGCCCCCCAACAGCATTATAGCAGGTATGTACAATAACTCACATAGATTTTTTTTTAAACCAGCTTTGATTGCCAGGGATTAACACTGCACCACTCGGCAGTTGAACCCAACCCTTAGTCTGAGATAAGGTTTTCTAACTGGAGCACAGCTGTTTGCTCAGCAAACATTAAACAGTTTCAGGGATTTACTTAAGACTTTCAAGTCACCTTTTATATTGTCAGGATTATCAAGTCTCCCATGAGAACCACCACCAAAAAACCCTATTTATTGTTAAGCTGTAGTTGGGCTTTGGGTGCTCCCATTAAGTGGACCACAGCGGACCATCCAATATGCACACAACTTGGCACAGGTTTTACATCCAGTGCCCTTGCTGGTGCAACCGTTCCATTTTAACTGGGCTTGGGACCGGCACTGCATCCAGCAGCTGGGGTTTGGGCATTGGGTGGGAATTGAACCTAGACATTCCGCATGGCAGACGAGAAACCAACCACTGAGCCACCAATGCCCCAATTGTTTAGCTGTAATACAGGCTAATAATTTTAGTCTAGAAAGATGAGTTAAGCAGGTTGGCCAGCTGAGTAATTAGTCTGTGATTTTGTTGAAGGTCGGTTAATCTTCTGAGTGGTTTAGTGGCTTAGGGATATGCAAGACTGCCTCACATCTCCACAGTCGGGGGTTTGAATCTCACCTCTGGTTTATGCATGTGCAAAGACATGTTTTTGCACCAGTTTCGTTGTTTTTCATCCCTATCCCATTCATACCGGTTATCATCCCTATCCCAGGTGTACCGCACCTTGTGTCCTAAGTTTCCTGGGGTAGACTCCAGGCCCCCTGTGACCCTACAAAGGATAAGCGGTATACAGTAGATGAGAGATAGGTGGATGGAAGCTCAACCTTTCAACTCCGAGATATTGTTACCAGTGCTCTCAGCATTAATAGAATAGAATAGAATCTTTATTGTCATTACACAAGTGCAACTTAATTAAGCTAAGGTTGCTTGTCTGTGTTCTGGTTTGGTCTCCACCAAAAAAAAACAGCTGTGAATTGGTCCAGATTGGCCAAGTTCGCCTTCACAAGCTGTAACTTGAATTCTCAGATTAGCTCATTCTATACTATATTATAGATCATTTCTCCAACATCCATATTTAATTTAAGCATTCTGTCACAGAATCCAAAGGGCGACATTCAGTATAAGATCCAGGAATATGTAGCTTTAATAAACAACAACAAAAACACAAAACAAGGCTGAAGCAGAAACAAAACTAGAACAAGCAAACCAATAGCAAGGCTATTTATGAAAATGACAGCAACAAGCAACAAAGAGAAGAAAACACAGAAATTTGCATATTAGGTAAGGAAATAAAACAACCAAAAAGTGATAATTTATAACATTTGAGTGGGATTGCCATGTGGTGGTCTGGTGTGGAAGGTCTTTGTGTCATGGTGGTTCTGAAATGAAGAGGTGACCACCTCTGTATGAATGTTAGGGGAATTGGAATGGCATGTTCAACAAGTTCATTTCACTGTGATAATCAGGTGTCCACATACTTTTGAGTTTATCTTTCAAAAACTTAACAATATTGAAATAGGCAGTCATGTCTTATTTGATGGGTGTTTATTTTCATGATGTTAGGAAAACACTGATACAGTCGAGTTAGTGTTACTACCTTGAAGTTGATTATTTCCCAATTACAACATGTCCCATAGTGATTTTATTTATTAAAGGACATGTCATTCTGTAACTTTTATCCATTTACAGTAACACTTATTGTTGTAAAATATCTACAAACAAAATGATTCTCTGTTAGCACATACTGTACATTAAAGCAACTATCGCCATGGACAAAAGAAGCTTTTCATATATAATTTTTTTTTACAAAATTTATTTCTGTGAAATAAATAAAGTTTGATTTTAAACAAAAATCTGTCCAGCAATTTATCCAGCAAGTCCAGCTGCAGCCAAAAGTCATTGAATCATACAAAAACTTATCGTGCATAACCCTTGGAACGCCAGCAGCAGTAGTGGCAGCATTTTCTGAACAATTTCTTAAATGACATCATCAAACCAATCTGCTTGCCTTGGCATTATCACACTTGTCCGTCCAGATGTACTGTAGTTCAATCAGCAGTGAAACCAGGTGTTAAGAATCTTTTCCATAGCCTGGAAATGGTATGCCTAGCAACTCCAAACCGTATGGCCATGGTGTCTGCCTGCATCACAATAAATTAAAGTGTTGTTTTTTAATTGTGCAACGTTTCTTCTGGCCATAATGATATATAAACTTTTTTCTTGAAATTCTAAGAACATTAGCTCATAATGGTACCATTGTGCACTACCATAAATGTTAAATTAATATCTCCTTACAGAAAACTTCACCATATCAATGATTAAACATGTTTCTGTGAAAAATCTCATCCACCATGTAAATCCTAAATCCTTGTCAATGAACTGTTACTATAGAAACACTAATGAGCTCATTAGCATAATCCTTGCCATAGACACTGTTATCAGGGATGCTCTAATAGAAAATGAAACAACAGCTTTTGTTTAATGAGACTGACATGTACTCTACAATAACAGAAATGGAAGTCTGTGACAGTTAAATAAGAGTAACTACCAGGATACAGGTACTGTAAATGTTTGCGTTGCTGCAGATCAGCGCACTGGTTCTCTGCTGTTGTCCAACCTCTCTGCTGACTTTACTGGAACATACACATGCAGAGCTTCCAATGATCAGGGTCAGGCCGCGTGCAGCATCGCTCTGAAAGTGGCAAGTGAGTAGGACATCACATATTATCAGTAAAAATATGTTTCAACTCTCGTAGCTATATAAGAACATTGCTGTTTAACAGACGGCAGCACCGCAGCAGCAGTTGCAGGAGCGCTGATGGGAGTGTTTCTCTTAGTCCTACTCATCACAGCAGCGGCGGTTTATTTCTTCTTCTGCTACAAGAAAAGAGCTCACAGCGGCACAAAGAACAAACTGAGGTATGTGTTTAAAAAGTGCCAATAAAAAAATCTATTACTGCTGTAATTCTTATTTATTTATTTATTTATTTATTTCTATTCCTCAGTAGGAAGAATGTTGGTTCATCAGGGAAGCGTCAATCTAAAGGTCCTCTGCTTTCTGCTCATTTTGATGCTGATCAGAGTCCACAGCTCAGAGTCTCTCACCTCAGCCCACTAGTATAAAGGTGGACTTTTTCTCTTGACTGTACGTGCAAATGATCTATATCATATGCATCAGTTATATGTTTTGTAATACAGTATACTTTGTGTTATTTTTGGTAGCTTTAAATGATATAATTATTATAAAAACTCCAATTTGGCATTATGGGATGTACACGGAGTACCAAAACTTACAGTGGTATAGGAAACACAAAATACTCTTTTGGAGGGAGACAATGTAAATAAAATTCACAGTGTGAAAGAAGTAAATTACTGAAGGGGACAGGATGCAGGAGGTCCTGCAAGAAACGTGTGTTTATTTTGAGTTTTCGAACTGGCTTTATCTACATTTATAAATTCATAAGACATGTGAGACAATATCAAACAAGTTTGTGGTCAGTAAAAAGAAATGAAGGTGTCTTTTGTTACTTTTTCTTACATTACATTATTACAGTATCGCAAAACAAATCAAAAGCCATTTTCTTTGCCTACAATTCTTAGGGTCACACAGGTCATTTGTGATGATGTCATCTCTGAACCTACGCTGGAATTTGTAATGCTGTGTTGCTGCTCAACACCATCCAATTTATTTTCAGAATTCATAACAAATGGCCAAAAACACAGTATTAGTGATTTTATTTTTTATGTCATACATATAATGCAAAAAATATGTGTGCCAAAGGAGCTACTTCTGAAGTTTATGCAACATGGAAGTAACAAAGCTTACCTCCCTAACAATTTCAAGTTGCTAACTTCAGCTGTTTTGGAGAGATGATTTTAGATGTGCCCTAAAATGGCCATTTTTAGGACCCAAGCACTATGACATAAACACTCTGACATCATTGCGCTGATATTGCTGATGCACTGATAGTGTGATGCCATATACTGTACTTTATCAGCATCCAGGAGGTCTTACCATGCTCCAAAATTCATGAAAATCAGCACACAGGTTGGAATCTGCTGCCATTAGGATGCCTGAGTGGCTGGGCCCTGGGTGTAACTCAGTTTGCAAAATGCACCCAATGTAATTTTATATGTTCCTTCTAGAGGATTTATATAATCACCACAAAACTGGGATCTCAAGACACTGCAATTGGATTATAAATTGCAAAGGGATTTTTAAAGTCTCAAACGATTCAGCCATGGAAATGCTTTAAATCTATGCAGAAAAGTGGCTAATAACTATCTGAGTGACACCACATTGAGTAACATCATAGTGGGATGCTTTTTTCCAGCATCCTTGTGCTTTTTGGAAGCCTTAACATGCTTTAAAAAGCACACAGATTGTGTGGTGCTCATGGGCGGAAATGGCCCAGGTGCTTCTCCAATCATCGTTGCTTTGCAACTTTATTTCAGCATTATATTGTCTCACTTTAAGCAATAATAATTTAAAATGATATTTATATCTTTATGCTTATTGACACTAAAATTGGTGTACACTTTTAGTAGCATATGACCTGTAAAAATGTTTGCTTCAACTAAAGCATTTCATGCAAAATTAAGGATTTTTTCCCCAAATTACTAACTTTTTAAATGCTTTTTGTTTAAATGCTTAAATGGTTTTGTTTAAATGCTCCAAATTAGACACACACATTTTATGTTATGTGACTATAAAACAAAGAAAACTTATTCAGTTGAAATAGCTTTTTGTAATTGGCCAATAATTATTGTTAACACGTTAACAAATTACTGTATTGTTTTGATATTGTACTTTGCATTAGAAATTATATTTGGTACAAGCTTAAAAGGCAAAAAATCTTTAGTGTCTGTAACGATGTCAAATTCATGTTGCAACATCTTAACAATTTTGCATTTTAGAATAATATACTTTTTCAGGTTTACAGTATGTCTTTTCATGTTAAATCTACATTGGCAAGTTTCATCTGAATGACAATTAAGATCATTGAAAGATTTGAATTCAAGTTACGGACACACAGTATATGAAAGGGCATGAAATTGTATTTGCATGAAATTGTATTTAGCAAATGTGTATGCATATTTACAGATGATCAGGCCAGTGATTAGTAATATATACAGGTGATGCTGAATGGTTGGAACTCCTATTAACAATGAGTCCAGAGTAAAATAAATACGCTAAATTAAATGAAGCTTTATTTTCTGCACTGTAAGCTTTTGTATGCTTGCTGTGTTGGATCAGAGATATTTCAATAAAAATAAAACTCAAATATCCTATACATTGTGTTTTATTTATCAAATCCATGTGTGCTGCTCTTTAGAATTAGACCTGTGTAATAGGCTTTCAGATATAGAATGAAAACTTGATGCTGCTAACATACCGTGCAAAATCCAACTCGACTCCAGTAGTTTTGCCTAGAAATCATATTCACACTATTTTCCTCCTTGGCTAAATGTAGCCAGTTTTTGTCTGCATAAAGAGCCAACATTTTTGCTTCCAATGTGGAAGGACTGTAATTTAGACACCAAGCGTTGTTGTAAATTTCATTTTTCATTTCAGCTCAGCCATTAGTTTAATATTTTTTAATTCTAAATAACTGTCCAAGGTAAGGAACATATTTGCAGTTGGATCTAACATATTTCCACCCAAAGTGAGTCAATCCCCATAGAACCCCATGTTAAGATGCCCAACTTCACAACAGAAATAAACATGTTTATACTAAAAAATAAAAATAAAAAAAAAAGTCTCTATAGCTAGACTAGCTATGGAGACAAAAAAAAGTTTTTTTGTCTCTATAGCTAGATTTCCATTCATGACAAATGTACAGGGTGAATTTTTATGTAATTCATCAGTTAAAATTACATTATGGTATGGATGAGTTCAATAAAATATAGTGACGTTACAATGACACAGATGTCCCGAAGCCTGTATCGAGCAGGAAGGGGCGTGTTCAAATGAAGCTTGGCTTTGAGTTATGTGTCGGTTCCCTAAGAGGACCTTGAATCAATATATTGGAGTTTTGAATGAAGCTTCATGAAATGAACCATTTGGAAGAAATATTAACTGAGAAAAGCTCAAACCTAAAAGAGGCTTCACCTCACCATCACTAATAAAATGCAATGTAACCTTAGCATATAAAATTGTCAGCCTCCCAATCAGGTTAACCAGGGTTTGGGTTGAGTATGGCATAATGGAATGGACAGCTGTATTATTTCATGTGCATTCCTGCCTCATTCCCAGGATTCTTGGAACAGCCAACAGATATGATATACCGCAATCATGACCAGAATAAATACTTGATTTGAAATGAAGAATGATTCAAAAAGGCTAATGTGGTGCGTTACTTTAATTGTTTTCACGGATTGAGGCAGGGATGTGTTTATAGATGAACATAAAACGGTCACATTTTTTGGTAAAATTACAAAGAGTTGGAGAATTTTGAGGACACATGAGCAGTAGAACTATGAAAATACATGCAATATATTGTATTTACACAAAGAGACAATCAAATGTTACAATGCACAGGCATTATAAGAGGGTTATTCTGTCATCTCTGTTTATTAATTGGTCAAACAGGCCACTTAAATTCTGGAGCAACAACTCAGCAGCAATACACCAAATACACAGTTATTTTATGTTTTGACCCTACTATTACACACAGTGACACTACACCATTTAAAAAGTGATGAAATATAGTGTAATTAAAAGTTTTTTGCAAATAGCGACTGCTTCATAACTGGTGAGACACAAGATGTTGAAACCAGCCTTTAGAATACTCAAACCACTGTAACACAGGTAACAGTAATAACTTTGGAGTGTTATTAAACATGATTTTCTCTATTCGAAGTGCGTTTCCCTACAGCATGTCTTAATAGAGCAGGGTATGAAATGAAGAATATAGAGCAAAACACTATTTAGACATTTCTAACTTCAAAGTGTGAGTTTCTGACCAGCTTCTCATTGTGCGTCATTCATAATTGATTAGTCGCTTCTGTTGTAACAAAGTCTGTGATGTGCTTGAAGTTCCGGTTTCGTGATCAAGACTCGGTCAGTAAATTTCTGGAAATAATCATCCTCATCACTTCATTGGTTCCTGAAAGAAAGAAAGAAAGAGTGAGGAGTGTTTTTTTTAGTGTTTAACTATGAGCCCAAAGAAATATATGCTCAATTACAAGGGTAAGTCAAAAATTATTCGCACTCCAGTTAGATTAAAACTTCTGTTGGCTGCACTGTCTTATCATAACAGTCACTGCTGGGCAGATGTGAATGTGTTACATCAGTTGTAACTCCAGTCTGAGCAAAAATTTATGCCCCACATGTGATTCGAATGAAAGAAGAGCAAATGTGCAGTGATTCATTTTTTTGTGGTCTACTTGGTACAAAACCACTCAAGAGCATAAACAGAAGCGCTCGGATATCTGCATACAAAATTTGGACCGATACTCTAAGAGAGGTGAAAGTATCTTAAAATGAATCATTACTGGTTATGAGAAATAGATTGATTACTTTGAGCCTGAGAGTAAACAGCATATGGTAGCACCGTAAACATCACATCACCGATCAAGAGAAAGTTCATAAGTCAATCATTATTGGAACAGGGTTCAACAATCAACAGTGATCATTACAGTGAGATGCTTATTGAAGAACTGAAGCCTAAACTTCAGATTAAACTCAGAGAGAGGCCTGCTATGCAAGGGTGTTGTGATCGATCTTGCATGACGATGCACGTGCACACACTTCTGCCCACACTGTCGACACACTGTAAATACTTTGACTTTGAGGTGTTAAAGCATCCTCCATATAGTCCTGATCTTGTTCTATCACACTTCCTCCTGTTTGGTCCCTTCAAGCAGCTCTACAAGAAAGGCGGTGCATTTGTGGCTCAGCGCTCAGCCGAAGACATTTTTAATGAGGGAATACGAAAGCTTGTGGACGAAGTGTATTGAATAGCGAGGGGATTATGTCGAAAAATTATGTATGTGTCTTTTCTAGAAGTTAATTCAAATCATTTCTACAGCCAGAGTGTGGATAATTATTGACTCACTTTTAATAAATAAATAAACAAATAGTGATCCATTCAACCTAACACACACAAACACACACATACATAAACAGAGATACACAAACACATAAACTCACTCACTCACTCATTCATTTTATGCCGTTTGTGTATGGACTTGCCTTCTAATATCTGATGTACTCGGATATCACGGACAAACTGTTGTACTGCGTAGTCCTTGAGGTAGCCATATCCTCCGTGCATCTGCAGGGCCTGGTTACATATCTAAATGCACAGGAGGGAAAACATAACATAAAAAATGTCATGTAAAAATCAGTGACATCATATTGAACACTTGCATTCTCTTCAGTAAGTAACCCTTAAAGCTGGAAGCATTTAAGCCCTCATTTGTTTTGTTGTTTTTTAATTGACATGTACTGTATGGGTCTCAGGATTGTGCAGTATAGGGGGACATATTCTTTTGTTTTTGTTTTTTTAGAGCAAAATAGCCAATATGGATGGACTAAATTGTAAACTGAGCCCAAAAAAAAAACAGAGTCACAAAGTCAAAGAAATAGCACAGATACACATGATCACATGTTTTTATTGTTGTTTTCAGTTGTTTCTCTTAGTGATGAGTCGTTCATGAATGATTCGTTCTTTTTGAACGAGTCTTTAGCGTGACTCAGAAAAACGAGTAGTCTCGGAGAGTGATTCGTTCATTTTCCAGTAGAAAATGAACGAATCACTCTCCGAGAGTTTGCGCAAATCATCGCAAAACCTTCGTAGGTTATGTACAGGAAACAGAATTGAGCGATTCTTTCTCAATGACTCTCCTACTCCGAGTCGTTCATTCTTTTGTCACATGACTCCCATAGATGCTATGCAGTGCAGTACACAGGAAACAGAATTGAACGGTTCTCAACAAACGACTCGGACTGGAAGATATAAGAGGTGAGCTACTCATTCTGTTTATTCTAATATGTCCTTAGCTGCATTGTAATATTTCTATTACTGGAACTATAGCCAAAATTTGTATATGTAGACCAGGGCTTGACATTGGCACCCGCCCACCCGCCAAATGCGGGTAAAATTCGGCTGTGGCGGGTAATAACTTTA
>JAQMYG010000003.1:18444145-18454152 GCA_030014215.1 Clariallabes teugelsi
AACAAATAACTTTTAATTTAACTGCTGTCCATTTTCGCTTGCGTCGATGCAGTTTCAGGTCTTGATCCCTCAAATCTCTGAGCAGCTATGGTGGCCTGTTGGGACATACTCCTCTTTACGATGTCTCCTTTCCTCCACACTGTGATTTCCTTCAGTGGAAAAACAAATTGAATATATTTGACCCTTTGCTCTGCAAACAATCTATAGATGTAAAAAAATATATATATCTAAATTTTAAGCAGCATGAAGGATACTGCACCTGCTGTTTGAAGTAGCGTCTCTCCTCCTCATCGATCAGGACTAGGTTGAGATAATATCGCACTGAGAACTTCTTATTGACATCTCTCATGGTGGGCGTCATCTCATAGACAGAGAGAAATAATCGGATGGGGATTGATTCACCTAAATGATACAGAGATACAGAAACGTCAGAGTGTTTTAAAAAATACTACAGCTATTCAAACTGCTACAGGAGGCAACAAACGTGTGTTTGGGTGGGCAGTCTGGGAAAGACATCGTAAAGATATTTAATTAAAATGCTTTTATATTATTTTCACACCACTAATGAGTGCTGCAGGCATTACAGCACTTGTTGAGTTGTCTTGTTAGCATAACGTCTCAAGGCTCAGTGGTTAAATGTTTGTAGGATTTATTGTGCATCTCTATAAATTAACTAACTATTAAACTATTAAATAACGTAGCAAAGTTTTTTTTTTCCCCAATTTATTTTAAAGATTAATAGTTCAAGCCTTTTTTGTTTGAAGTTCGATGATTACAAAAATCTAGTATCTAGACAATTTCCTATGATATATCAAAAAAAGATTTACAATACAGAAATGTGCAACCTCTGAAAAGTAATCTGAAATCATTCTGGTTAATTAAGATTCCAACTTATCTGTTTACATGAACGTTGATCTGATAAGATATGCGTTGGCATGCATAGTGCATTTAATCACAATAGAACTTTTCTTGATATATGCAAAGTGGATCTACCCTAGGATAGGCTTCCCTTGATTGGTTGCATGTGTAATATGAGCCAGTCAGTGCTCTTTCCTTGGCCAAAGACCAAATGGATGAAAGTCAGAAGTAAAGATTGGGAGAAAGTTGCTCTCACAGAGTTTACTGATCAAGATTTAAACCAATCCTAAGCTGAAGTTAAACTTCCTTCTCAGAAACTCGTTGCATCACCTAATGTTCCCATCACCTAAGGTCCAACTGTTCTGATTGAGGTGTTTACAGGATGCACTTTTATTTTATCTGATTGAGCCATTATTCCATTGTGAGTGGAATATTATGGTCCATGTAAACACAGCTATTGTAATCAGCAGATGAGCTGATTGCATTTTGGAAATGATCCAAAAAATGTCACAACTAGTTTTTCTTCAATAACTTCCTTCATATTTAAAATATATAATTTAAGGGTATTTTGGCATACACAAGAGTTTGACTTGTTAGTGGTATAGCCTTGTCTGTGTACTTTGGTGTCAAGTTTAACTTGTTCATCTTGCCTAGGCCATCTTCCTGCAAAGACAGAACCAGTTTAACACCCCTGTTTCCCCTGTTTGAGAAAGGTCAAAATATTGGCCTGCATCAAGTAAAGAAAACCGCTAAAAGTATTGTACTTGGATTACGAACCGTCTAACACACTATTAAAACCTGTAAGGAGAAATGTGATCAGAAAATATTTCAAAATCTGAGAGACTTCATCAAGCATTTAAGTGCACAACTATTTAGTTCCAATCCTGAGAGTTCTCTGTGGCTGTAATAAAAAACATTTGTTAGTGAGAATAATCAGAAAAAATGCTTCAGTTTGCTAGGGAGCATAAAGACTGGACTTTGGAGTGATGGAAAAAGGTCATGTGGTCTGATGAGTCCAGACTGACCCTATACCATGGGTGCATCGGGGTAAGAAGTCAACAGCATGAAGTGATGCACCCATCATGCATAGCGCCCCCTGTCCAAGCCTTTGAAAGCAGTGTTATGAATTGGGGGTTGCTTCAGTTGGCCGGATCTAGACTCAGCAAAGTTATGAGGCAATAAAATGAAGTCAGCTGACATCTATGCATTTTTTTTCCTTCCCTGATGGCACAGGCATGTTCTATGACTCAAACTGTAAATCAGTGATTCTGGGAGAATGAGGAAATATCTTCACAAATGAACTGGCCACCACATTGCACACAGTAACCAAAACCAAAGTTAGTATGTGCAACTTTTTTTGGCTAGGCAGTGTATAATGAGCTTCTGCACCACAGTGAGAACAGAATCGTTAACTGCAAAAAAAATTTTTTTCTCTTTTAGTTATAAAGGCTCTTTGAAAGAGAAACGTTCAGTTCTGTAACATCTCTAGAGTTGCACTATACTAGTAGATTAGTACAAAAGCTCCAAATGTTATCCTATGAAGGACTTTCCCTTCCAGGCCACCACTCACTACCATTTTCAAAAAAATGTACAGTATATTGAACATCAGGTTAAAACACCTTTGCTTTACCTCTTGCTGGTGCTCCATCCATAATCTCGTATTTGGCGATGGTTTCGTTTTCGTGATATACGCTGGGTCCTGTGCCTGTTGTCTCTCGCTTTATTATATCAATCTCCATGTGCTTTATTTTTATCCTCACAAGAAGGAAGTAGATCTTCCCCACAATCACATCCTTCATGTGATATCTACGAAAAGAAAAAGAAAAAGAAAAGAGGGTTTCTCAGGATCCTGATCATCACTAAAAGATATTAACAGCTTTAACCTGCTGTAAAAATACAGTATTAAAATCTGCAATTGTAAAATGGCGTACTTACTTGGATTTGTTATACTCAAACTCAATGTGCAGACAGTCTTCAATGCCAACCTCCATCTTAATGGATGAGTTTAACTCAGGATAAGAAGACAGCGTGTGCACTACGACATCCAGTTCCTTGGTGATGTTGGTCAGTCTACGGCTTATAGTCGCACGGAGGAAGTACCTTAATGCAGGAATAAAACAAATCCTCATAATGGAAGGTCACACATGATACAGTTCTACAGTCACAACTACAGCAAGAGAGGGAATAACTTTTCCCATAGCAAATCTGACTGTCAGAAAACACTGAAACTGGAAACTCCTTCCAAAAATGCTAAAAACAATCCCAGATCCATCTCTGTGCCTTTCAGACACAATGGCAAGACATAATGAAAGCACAACAAGTCCTGTCCCGAACGGACTAGCTGAAAGGAGTGTGTACAGGTGTGTGTGTGTGTGTGTGTGTGTGTGGTTTACCTTAGTTTCACGTTCTGCCCGGTGTACGCCTCGTATGGCTTCTCGACATGAGAAAACTCGAAGTTGAAAGACTGCGAGCTGGAAAGTTCTCCAGGTGGAGCCAGATCCTTAACCAGGGAGACAAACTCATGGTGGTTGCCTCTGTCATAGTACAACTCTACACACACACACACACAGTTACACAATCAAAACACTTTAACAGCTAGGTGTGTGGAGAGAAGAGAGGAGGAGATCTCTCACCAATCAGACCCAGGAACTCGATCTTGATGCCATAATGCTCGAGCCTCTTGCCCGGGTTTTTCAGTGTGATGTTGACTTTTCCGCTCACTGTCTCGCCGTCGTAGAAGAGGAAATACTTGTCCTTTTTGCCATCTTCGCTCTTGTGCTCGACTTTCTTCCTGGTCTCGGCGTCGTTCAGCACTATGTCGAGGTCCGCGCTTTGGCCAAAGCCGAAAAAGCTCATCTCTCTCTCTCTCTCTCTCTCACACTCACTCACTCCCTGCGGTTAACTTGCGAAACACTTGTAGCACGGAAGTTCTGACTAGCTGAAAGTAAACAAAACACTAATACAGTTACACTAATACAGTTACACGAATACAGACGAGTTTAAAACAGTGCGCGCAAACACACAACCTAATGTCTGTTTTATTTACATATCAGGTCAGGGGAGTTAACGTCAAATCACAACTGACCAAAAACTGACTTTAGTTAGCAAGCTGGCTAGCAGACATTAACAGCTTTTGATGCAATTTCAGATGCTGGGAAGGACATTATTTATAATAATAATAACAATACCTGTGTAGCAAAACGTTTTTCATTTCTTCTCAAGCCTCGGTTGTTGTAAAGAAGTACTTTAACAACTACCTATTTCGCAGGCTAAATTCCAAATGAATCCGTATAGGGTGAATTGTGCACTACTTAGGGTTACAGAAGAGGTTGTGACAGGTACTTTGTAGTGCACTTCTAGATAAACTAAAGATCAGTTTGGAATTCGACCCTTCTGCTAGACACTTCCGGGAAACGTTGACGTTGGTGCGAAACTTCAGAATAAAAGTCTAAGGGAGGTTTCAGAGTAACGCTCCTTGAACGTCCAATACTGTACGTGTTCATTCGTTTTTTGATTCATTCTTTCTTTTTATATTTGAGTAACTGCTTAAGTCTGAGGCGGCACAGTGTGTTAGTGGTTAGCATTGTCACCCCACACCTCCAAAGTTGACGGTTGGATTCCCACCTCGGGGTCTGTGTTCATGGAGTTTGCATGTTCTCGCCAAGCTTGGTGGGTTTCCTCTGGGTACTCCGGTTCCCAGTTCACAAAGACATGCAGATTAGGCTAATTGGTGTTCCCAAATTGCCTGTAGTAAGTGTGTGTGCCCTACTCTGACAATGTACAGAAATTGTCATTTTTTTCAAACCCCTGAGTAATGTTGTCATCTAATTTGCAGAAAATAAGTACATTGTAACTTTACAATACTATTAAAACTGTTCAAATCTTACATCAAAAGTATGTTACAACTGTTTTTATTATTATTATTATTATTATACCAACACCACATAAAAGAACAATCTGACAAAACCTTGATAGGAACCAGACACAACAGGGAACCCATCCTTATTTGGGTGATAACGGATAGCAGAGATTGCAGTCATACTGAGTGTTAGGCAGCTGGAAGTTCACTGTAACAGTTCACTGTCACTGTGTTTAAGTTAATATGGATAAACAGTCATAAATGATTCATTATGGGGAACCCAGAACAACACACACACACACACACACACACACACACACTCAATCTCTTTAACCAGAGTTAAGAACTGTACTAATAACAGAGGCTGAAACATGTTCCATAACATGTTCTATAACAACATCTTTATTAAATAAAACAAATAGAATCGCTAAAACTCTAACAATGTACAGAAATTGTCACTTCTTTCAAACTCCTGAGTAATGTTGTCATCTAATTTACATAAAATAAGTAAATCGCAACTTTACAATGGTTGAATACTGTTCAAATCTTACATCTGAAGTACGTTACATATGTTTTTTTTTATTCTACGAACACCACATAAAAGAACAAACTGACAAATTCAAAACGACAGGACGACAGGGGAGCATCTAATTTTTTCATGTAAATGAGAAAAAATATTTCATTATACTTGGAATGTCAGATATTTTTATATATATATAGAAATATAATTATTTATTAATTTCAGATAAATAATGTATACCTGAAATTGCTATTTGAATCAAAAGACTAATTAATAAGTATTTATAATTATGGAATAACTATGGAATTATATTGGCCAGAATGCACCTTCTTAGACCATACATATGAATTAAGCAGCAAACTTGACTACACTGACAATGAACTGGCACACGGTAATAAGGGGAACGAATATCCAAACAGACTCAATGACTCTTATTTTTTTTATAAGAGACGCTAAAATAATTTCTGTATCAAACAGGCAGTTGTGGTGAGGTTATATATACTGTATACATTTACATGTTAATATTTTCATTAACTCTTTGTTAGTGTTTTTTGAGTAATTCATCTTGCACAGTTCTGCTTAGCCATGCAAAATCAAACATCTCCAACGTAAAACCCAAATATTATTCAAATCAATACTAGCACAGTTCACATTCCGGTACTGTCGATTTGGCGCAAACATTGAATAATATTTCATTTCTAATATAAGTTACCTCACTGCATTGTCTGAAACTCAGTCCTTATTCAGTCCTTCTTATACACGGTGCATTTTTTACAGCATTCAGAATAACAGTCAGTCATGCTGCCTGTAAGACAGTGGGACATGCCATCATGGAAGACAATTTGTAAAACTCACAAAACTGTAAGACATATTTATACGTTTTAACAGTCTGGGTTAGCTTCTTTGCAATAGAAAGCTATTTTAAAACCAGCCAGAAAAAATAATTTTGTAGTGGTGATGTGAATGGATAATGGGCTTAGATTTTTTTTTTAAAAAGAAGATCTGGAAATCTGGAAATTTTTAAATAGTGTAATAGGATTTTTTTTGTTTTTTAATTGGTCATGGCCCACAATCTTAGCAGCAATTCCTTTTGACTTTGCTACACCTAAATAACTTAGACTTAAACATTAACACAGCTACTGAACAAAGGAGGACAATTTGTCCAAAATATAATAATATCAAACAATTTTTAAAAAAATCACAGAAGGTCACTTAGAGAGAAAAAGTGTGAGAAAGAGCGAGAAAGCACTCTGACAGAATCAATAAATATCCTTCGTAAATATATAATGTATATCTATTAAATGAAATAAAACGAAAATTGTCAACAACCAGGTCTAATAACATTGATTTAACGCTGATTAAAGGATCAACAATCTTTTGATTGAACAGGGATCAATTGAACTGTTAAAACTTTGCAATTGTCCCATACAATAGAGATGGGAATCATCAAGGACCAGTATGACATTATCACGATACCTAGGTGCCGATTCGTGTCGGTATTGTGAATCTGTTAGTATGTCAAATTAATATAAATATGACTTTAAATTTTGTCGCAATTCTAAAGAAACTTAGCACATAATTCGCTCCTATCACACAGGATGGTATTATATGTGTGGCTAGTTGTTACCTGCCTGCCAATGTGTGAACAGTTTAGACCACGGCACCTGTAGGATTATAGCAACACTTCAAATGCAAACATATATAAATACTTGAGTTATCATACATAACTAAATCATTTCCCCCCCTCTTTACATTACAACGAAAATAACTTCCACTGAAACACTGACAAATAACATCCCACAACTCAGCCTCGTTTAGAGTAAAAACTGTCAAATCAGTGTTTCTGAAATCAAGAATACTGTACAATGACTGACTGACCCCTGCTATGTGCTGCTCCGATCGATTATACATAGCAGAATGTATACACCATTTTAGTGTACAACCAGCAAAATGAGCTACTTTGCACTTTCCTGGACCATACACATGATACATCTCATGATGAAGTATAATGTTCTGGACAGGTTTTGCCTTTGGAAATTAAAACTTGTAATTAAAAACAATGTGAAATGCATAAAAATCTTTCTTACATTTCCTTTTGAAAACTGTCAAAAGGGTAATTGCAATCACTTCTGTAACATAAGGAATTAAATTTTCCCAGAGAGCTGTAATACTGTAATACTTGTCTGTAAAATACTGTGATGTCTGTTAATAGCTTTGGCAAAGAAGATCATGTTTATGCACCTTAGAAGAAAATTCACATTGTGAGAGTTCATATTTGTGGCACACAGTTCAGCCGCATCGCCTTCATCTCTTGGTCATATGACAAAAGAGGATTTATGCCGGAAATGCCCCTGTTAAAAAAAAACAAAAAGTTTTATTATACATTAAAAATGAATTATTAATAGTGTCATAAGCTTAATGCAAACAGAAACCAGGAAATACTCACCTCATCCGCACTGACGCAGTTCCTTCTGCTGTCATATTGAGGAACTTTATAACTAAAAGGAACAGTGTAGTATTACAGACACTCATTATTCCATAGAAGAAACACTGAACTGATTGTATTTAGCAGGTATTAGAAACAGACCAGTGTTACACTGTGCTGACCCATTTTGAATACTTTTGATCCCACAGATCTACATCAATACTCACTCGTTTTCTATACCATCCCTGCAGGAACAGTAGCCGTGTTTTTGAGCCAGACAGAGTCCCACTGTTAAAAGGATGAATGCGATCACTCCTGCTACAATCTTTAAGAGCAACATCCCGATGTCAAAATCATCTGTAGAGACAGAGAACAGGAAAGTGTACTAAGTTTTTTGCATTTGAGGAGCTAGGTTCTCCTCACCCAGCAGGAATGTTTGGTTGTAATACATTGTGATTATGTTAATTTGGCAGCGTTATGGAAGTTGGGACAATGTTGGTATTGGGCTGTTTTTGAAAGTTAGAATTACTTTAATGAAATGACAGAACAACGTTGATTGCATGATGATGGGATAATGTTAAATTGATGCACCAAACACAATGTTGCAAAAATTATTTCAAAACCAAATTATACCAAACTGATGGTTTGAATAGCACTCAAACTCAAGAAAATTTAGAGCACTGTATTCATACCACAAGGGCAATGAGTAACACAAGCACCATATTATAGTCAAGTAATTTGGGAGCTAACATTTAGACATTTGGCAGACACCCTTATCCAGAGCAAATTACATTTATCTCATCATACATCTGAGCAGTTTAGGGTTAAGGGTCTTGCTCAAGGGCCCAACAGAGACAACTTGGTGGTCGTGGGATTTAAACCTGAGACCTTCCGAGTCGTAGTCCAATGCCTTAACCACTGAGCTACCCCTGACATCTGTTGAAGATGCAACTCACAGACATTTCTGAAAGAAATTTAAAAAGAGAGGTAACATTCCCACACTAAGAGGTGCATGACATGAGATACACATATACTGTATGTGGGAAGCAGTTGTGTCTGTCCCAATCTCTGTTTGGAATTATAAAGGGACTGTGAATGCAGTAAGATTATGTGCGAATGGATGTTAATCCACATTGAGATTGTATTTGCAACATTGTGTCTGGGTCATTTATTCAACGTTATCTCAACACCATTTTATCAAAGTCATTCTAACTTTCCCAAACAACATTATCCCAACCGTGACCGTCATCACATCATTATGACCAAATTACAGCGGATATTCAACCTTGGGGTTTCTGCTGGGAACGTTGCTCATGATATTATATGTGTGGCTAGTTGTTACTTGACACTACTTACAGACTTCCATGGGTTGCGGTGTGCATTTTGCATGACCTGCATCATTTCTGGCCTGGCAGTGGTACTCCCCTGCATCTTCTTTTCTCACTATTCTGAATTTCTGAAAAGAATAATATATAACCTTTAATACATACACAAATAAAACTAACCTTGTGTATTTAATCACTTTCTAAATATCATCATTTCATTGTCAGCTTCTTGTAAGTCTGTTTAATGTTTTTAATTTTTTCTTATTTTGTGTGGCATCCCTAGTAAACACAGCAAACAGATGTTAACCACATGCAGTTGTATAATTTATGTTTATTTTAACAAACTAGATTGATTCTCCATCCACCATGACACAATGTGCGAGCTCTTATGTGAGTTTTATGACATTTGTCTCAACATTTGTTTTATTGTTTATTGTGTTTTACTGTGAAGGAAAAATTATAACTTAGACTAATGTACTCTGTTCTGGTCATGTCTGATAATCCAATATAATCCAAAGGTGGTATAATAGTATGCAGAAGTGGTAAAATCATGCAGGCATAGTTCATTGTTCACTAGAATGCACCTTAAATGTAGAAAATGCTTACTAACCCAAAGTATCAGACATCCATTATTTTTTATGTACAGCGGAACCTTGGTCTGCGAGTTTTTCGCAAGACGAGCAAAACTTTTAAATAAATTTTAACTTGTTAAACGAGCAGGTCTTGAAATACGAGCAGTTTTGTGGGTAATCATCTCCCATGCTCGGTCTCAGTGAGTGTGCGTCACTCATATAGTCAACATCCGTACGCACTTATACTGTTTACTATAACACTGTGACTATGTGTGTGCGCGTAAAGCATTTTTTAATTTTGTGTTTGTATCTTTGTGTGTGTACATGCTTGTGTGAGTGAGAGTCTCTATCGGTAAACTGGTGTGTGTGTGTTAGTGATGCGCGGGTCGTCTGGTAACCCGCGGACCCCGCGGGTAACCCGCGGGTCGGGTTGGGGCGGGTAAAGAAA
>JAQMYG010000003.1:18468264-18483517 GCA_030014215.1 Clariallabes teugelsi
CCCCCCGCCCCCCCCCCCCCCCCCCCCCCCCCCCCCCCCCCCCCCCCCCCCCCCCCCCCCGGTCTACTGAAAACAACTCAAATTGAGAAATGTGTAGGACAGATAAGAGAGATGAGAGAGACTAAAATGACTGTGTAGCTAAAATGTTTGTATTTTCCTTACACAGACAGGCATAAACATCCAACAGGATGTCTGTCACTTTACAAACAATAGTGCTGGCTGAACGGTGTGAACACTCAGACCCAGAACACACACCTTGCCAAGTTGTTCTTTCAGCATTTAAAGAAATGGGACAAAACACACAGGGAGGGGGATTTGTGCGTTGTTGTTTTTCTCTTTACTTTTTTTTTATTTTTTTTTTTAAAGTAATTAAGTTTACACCTTTTTAAAACTTAAAACTGTTTTAAAGTTAAACCCTGTAACTACCCCCTGTTCCTGATTTGCCCCCTTCCCCAGCTAGTGCACGTAAACAGCATGTGTAATGTAAAGACAACAGCATGCATAAGGAGCAGTGTAATGTTACTCTTCCCTTATAAGCCTGGGTCAAATTTCAAACCACATTTATAACACTCACATTCATAACAAGCACGCAAAACACACACACACACAAACATACACGGGATCTCTCGATAACATAAACGTGTAATAAATCCTGATATCATGATTGACTTCGGATAGTGTCGTTACAGCTAACACACGGTCACCACGGCGAAACTATCTACATCCTGAAAAACATAATTCCCTACCGCCCTACATAATTTCCTCGGTAAGAACGTTTAACGGTCGAAACGTAAACGGAAAACGTACTTACAAAACGAGCAGAAGAGCACCGGTACAAACGCTTGACGTCCCGTCGCCATTTTGGAAGCACGTTTAGCTAAGCTCAGCTGTCCGCGCGCAGGGTGAGGGAACGAGAGGATGCTGCCGCTGCTCTGTTGCCATGGCTACCAATACGTTCTCACAGACGAGGTCGCAGCGAGTCCACTTCCGGTATGTGCCCGCGCGCTCCTGCATGTTACCGTGAGGTACTGCTGTTACAAACAGTACTGTACAATGATTAAATAGTGAATTGGTCGTGATATATGCAATAGTGATCTAATATGTCCAAAAAAAGGAGCTTTTGGAGTTCAAGCTTAAATTGTATGCCCTTACACTATGACATCTGCACTATGACACATCAACAAGATCAGAGAAGTGTGGAGGTCAG
Source organism: Clariallabes teugelsi (assembly GCA_030014215.1). Taxonomy (NCBI): domain Eukaryota; kingdom Metazoa; phylum Chordata; class Actinopteri; order Siluriformes; family Clariidae; genus Clariallabes; species Clariallabes teugelsi. The sequence continues at coordinate 18,469,472 of JAQMYG010000003.1, forward strand.
AATCTCAGTCAGGTCATATTGCTGATGTCATAGTGCTTAGGCCCTCAAAATTACCTCAAATATTGATTGAATGATTGATTGATTTATTATATATATTTATTGATTATATATAATTATTGATATTGATTATATATAAAACTTTAGCACACTGCACAATCATTGTGTGTACAGTCATACTGTATATTACCCATACATCTTCTGTATATAAGACATTCATATTCCTGTACATATCAGCCCCATAGCCTTATTTCTTTATTTGTTATTTATTGTAAATGTGCCACAATTCATTTATTTAGCTTTGCACAAGGCACAATGAGAATTTAAATTCAGATAAATTAAATCTAATCTATCTATCTATCTATCTATCTATCTATCTATCTATCAAATCAATTTAATGCTTTTTTTTCTGAAGTCTATTATGAATTAAACAATTAGCCCCTATCAATATTTGTAATTATGAATATAGTAAATGATTTTGATATTCTGAAAACAGGTTCACAATATGCTTAAATATACACTACAAAACCGACATATTCCATATCTGTACTTCCTTGCCATAAGCTACACGACCATCGTAGACCCCAGTCTGCTGAATTCCAACACCAGATGGCAGGATTTGATAAAATAAGGACAAACAGTGCGCACCAATGGGATAAAGAGATTTATAACAATCATTAAAATAATTTTTATTCTGTAAAAGAGGGATTAACATTAGAATTAAAAACTAGAATAAATTACACTTACATACGTTATTAATAAACAAGTGCCTATGATTTTGTTCTGTCCAAAATATATTGGATAATCTCTGTACAAGGTTCTCTAAGTGGAACCCAAGACTGCATTCTTGGATTTATTATTTTATTTGACTGCTTAATTAAATTGAATGGGTGTAATGCAATATCAGTTAACCTAAATAAATAAATAAACATGAATTATTATTGAGTTATTACTAATATATTAATATATTAGTGTTATTTTGGTGCAAACTTTGGGGGGAAAAAGCTATATTGTTCTAAACGAGCATCAAAATAGTATTGTACAATTTAGATACAGATATAGCTAAATTTAGATAAAGATATAAAATTTAGCAAAATATTCTTTGATTTTTAGAAACTGTATTAATTAGCAATAAAAGCAGTGGAGAAAAGGTAATACACTGATCTATGCACAGTGTGCTAGAATATTTAGCATTCCATCTAGCATTTGAACCATATAACATTTCCCTATTAGAGATAGTTCTACAGTAAGTACGTAGAATCACTTTAAAAATCTACAATAACCTGTGAATAACAATCTTTTCTGAAAGGTGAGTTGAATAATGTTGATTATCTTGTTACATTGGCATCTGTCAAGGGTTAGGATATATTAGGCAGCAAATTAACAGGAAAATGTGCAAGAGTAAGGATCTGAGAGACTTTGACAAGGGGCAAATAGTGACGACTCGACAACTGGGGTCTTCCTGGTATGCAGTGTTTAATACCGACAAAGGAAGGAGAGCCTCAAAAGTGCTCCTGCAGCATTAAACTGCTGAAAAGGGTAATGCTGGCTTTGATAGAGATGTGTAAGAACACACAGTGCATTGCAGCTTGCAGCTTACAGGTCTGTGCAGCCACAGCCTGGTCAGAGTGCTCATACTAACCCCTGTCTACTGAAACAAACAAATAAAAAACCTAGATAGGATATTCTATTGTGTTATAACATTTAATAGTATAAATATCTAGCCTATAAAAGTACATTATGTACATTAATAGTGAAATAAAATAAACTGTGCATAAAGCAGAGCAGCTAGCATGAAATATTCATTCAACATTCCGCGAATGGAATAATTAATTCTTAAAAATTAACAGGTAACTTGTGGCGAACTTATGGAAGAGACACTTTTGTCTGTGTGAACTGTACACATAGTCATTAACGAAGACCACTTGCACATTACAGGAACTTGGCTGGAAGTTATTCCCATGTTCCCCGAACAGTTCTAAGCTCACTCCAAGCCATTTCCTGTGAGGCCAGAGGTACAGACATAAAGCAGACCATCTGATCATGGTTCCCAGTGTACTGAGAAATCTTTCTAAATTTATGGTATCCAAGCACTAGTAAATTGCTGGGATAAGTGCATTAGTGTAGCAGGGGATTATACAGAGAATTAAGGGTCGTTTTTGCTCTCATAACTGTTCTGTTATTCTGCGCAATCAAAAGTCCCAGTTTGAATTGAACATACAAATATCTCTTACATGTTAGAAGCTGTACCAAGCTTATGCTTTTTCCTTATTGTTTTATATGCACTGCCACTGTCATTAGTGCTTTATCTACAATGACTAACATGATCTGCTGTAAAAACATTTTCTTAGAGATCTCGGTAGCTGTTTTGTATTTTTTTCTACACGGATTCTTGTGCTATAATTTGTTATGACACATTGTTGCCTAGCCATTTTTTAAAGCCCTGGTTTCCTTGGATAGGTTTTGTGGACATTTTACATCATTACTACATTATAAATCTAAATAAACAACAAGCATGATGCCTCATTCTTTAATCATTTAAAAGTATGTGTACAGTATTTGTTTGTTAGACAAACTGGGATTTTTGAGGTATAAAACTGTGTGGAGACATGTTGTTATTGCAAAATATTAAATGTCGGTGTGGTAAAAGTACTGTACCATAGCTTTTTTTCTTCTGTTATGCTAAATGTACCACTGTCAAATTTGACTTAATCTATTTAGATATTTTAATTGATTGTCGAATGCAGTTGCGTTGCAGTTGCAACATGTCACTTCAGCCGTAATACGTATTGTACTTGAGGAGTCAGAGGGCACATTAAGATTGGTATTTTAGATGCTAATGTCTGTGTAGAATGCATGATTGCTTTCCTAATAATGTGAAGGTGAGATCTGATGAGTAGCAAAGCCAGTGAAAATACTGATTAAAACAGTACGTACCCTGCAGCTCACGTTGAAGTTCACTGCACATGACCCAGACAACAGTATGTGCGGTATGTGTCGAGCGTGACTGACAGCCCTAAGTGGCCGAGCTCTAGTGTACACATAATGATGGCAGGATATTTTTATACAATGCATCAGGCAATCAATGATCATAAATGACAGAGACCAGTACCTATTAACCCAAGAGCTACTATTCTGTAGTCTGTGGTGTGAGAAGGTCTAGTAAAAATGTAATTATTGTGATTTAAAACCAAAAATAAATGATGTCAGATCTTGAGTAACTTATTAATCCCAAAGGGAAATTGTTACTGCAGCCAGTTCACATATTATACAACAAGTAAGCAACAATTTGCTTTAGTGAAAAGCAAATATTTGCTTGCAATACAGCCCTCAATCATTTGGGGTAAACGTCCATCAACTTAGCACACCTTGATTTGGGAAGAAATTTTCAGAAATGCTCCAGATTTATCAGATTGCAAGGCTGTACAAGCTCTGTAAGAGCTTCTTTTGACTTGTATTTATGCTTTGATTGTTATCATGCTAGAAGATTATTTTTTTTTACCTTCATCTTCAGCTGTATAACAAAGGCTTGCAGCTTTTGTGTCAAAATACATTAGTATTGGAAGTAACCCATGATTCCCTCTGTCATAACTAGAGCTCCAGCCATGCAGCCATCACCATGCTTCACCATGAAAATGGTGTTCTTTGACTGAACTTTTAGAATTATTTTAAAATAAAAGTTGTCACATTAGACCATAAAACATTTTGCTACTTGCTTAATTGGTAATTTAGACATACTTGTGTGCTTTTTTTTTTTGTAAAAGCTTTAGTCTCGCTTCTCTGAAACATAGCCCATAAATATGAGGGAATACAAAAGAGTTTTTTCATATATAAGGAGTGACAATTACTTACCAGATGCTGTATCTTCAGCTTCTTTAATGTTGCTGTAGGTCTCTTGACAAGTTACCTGCTCATTTCTTGTCTTGTCCTTTTAAAGGTGTTGGATGGACATCTGATTCTAGGTTAAATTTTTGTATGATTTTTAACCTCCACTACATGGTTATGAAAACATGACAAGATTTTTTGGCATTGGTAAGATGTCTGGGGATTGGGGGATTAAGAGGTCTTGGGGTTTGTCCGGGGGCATCTGCAAGTTAAAGTAGGAAACTGAATAGTGCTGCTATTAATGGAAAAGAACTAACCGATCCTCTAGGCCACACTGTTGAAATGTTGATAATGCAACCACAGCAACAGCTTGCTCCATGATTCTAAGATTGTGAATATTTGCTGGACATTCTGGGATGCATCATTACAGGTTGTAAAGGATTAGAGATTTAATTATGGATATTTGGGCATGCTTCTTCCTGTCGGGTTGTTTTAAGGGTCATTATGAATTAGGTACACATTGGGCCAATAATAATCCCACTGAGATGTTTTAATATTTGCCCTGCACAAGATTTATTGCCATTCTCAGCCCCTTGTGCTTAAGCAATCTTGCATTTGCCTTTCAATTGCAACTAATGCCAATTTGCTGTGCCATTAGGTTTGTTCTATCATACCACCGTTTCAGGAGGCAATTAATACACTTTTCCTTCACCGTGTTTCATGGTGTGTTTGGTTGCCTGGTAACAGGGGATTTTCTCCTAGGCTCAACTGATGGAGCCCTTTTAGAGTGCGGTAGTAGCAGGTCACCTGTGAACACAAGGCTGACCTGTTTAAACGGATTTAAATGCATTAAAGAATGAAAGTATGACGATGTTTGAAAAAAAAACGTGAAATAAGAAGTGACATCATTTTATACCTTTTAAGCATTTGCAGTTAAAAAATATGTCAGTCAAATGGTTCTGAACACTGTAAGGTTGTTTCCATCCAAAAATCTAGGGACCTCTGTACTCCAACTAGGGAACGTTGAGGCCAATGGTGACCATTGTATTTATTCCCATTTTTACAACATTCACACATGCTCATTTACACACTACGAGCAACTTTGGAACGGCAATTAGCCTAATCTGCATGTTTTGTGGACTGAGGAAGAAAACTGGAGTATCCGGAGGAAACCCTTCCAAGCACGGGAAGAACATGCAAACTCCATTCACCCAGACTTGAGGTCGGGAAACGAACCCGGACCCAGACAGTACTTACCACTATGCCACTATGCTGCCAAGGAATATGTTTAGTGTATGTAAAGTTATTTATTAACTTTGTCAAAAAAAGAGAACATGTCAAAATCTTTATCTATTATAATTAGCCACTTTTATTACAAACCTATTTATGTTTTATAGTTTATACTAACACTGTCCATGAGTCTTTTAATTCTTAATTTTTTTTATTTCTCTTATTTCACCCTGAAACCTTCTTTTTGAAATCTTAAGGTCATCAGCAGTCGCATAAGCATTTCACTTCATATCATACTGTGTGTGACTGTGTATTTGACAAATAAAATTCTAATTTGAATTTAAATTAGAATTTTGAATTTACGTATAGGTTTACTAGGTTTAACCTGAACTGAAAGTTAGCAGTTATCCCATTCCATGCAAATGTAAATTTCTTTACTAAATTGCTATTCCTAATTATTTTAATTTTTAATTATAGTTATAAAACATTGTATACTGTATGTACGTATTCACACATTGCTGTATACACCGATCAGCCATAACATTATGGCCGACCATAATGTTACAGTAAGGAGGTCTTTTGCACCAAAATGTTAATGCACTCTGTGTTTTGACACATTTTCAACAATTTGAGCTACAGTAGCTCTTTTATTGGAACGAGCTACAAAGGACAGCCTTTGCTTCCCACATGCATCAATGAGAGTTAGCTGCCCATGACCCTGTGCAGTTTTGAAGTTACCCTGACCCAGTGGCCTACAATTTGGCACTTGTCAGAGTCACTCACATCCTTATGCTTGTCCATTTATTCCACTTCCAACACACCAAATTAAGGAAAAAAACTTGCTGCCTAATATATTGTATGTAGATTTAAATGGTGACTATTCTGCATGTTCTCATGTGAAGTTTGGTGTTCCACAGGGTTTGGTTTAAGGCCTACTACCATCTTCTTTTTACATGGTTTCCCTGGGCTACGTAATTAGTAAGCATGGTATTAGTTTTCACTCTTCTGCTAATGACACATTTATATGTCGCCCTCAGCTTGCTCAACAGGGACAATCTGATGATTTTGATCCACACAGTACACATTTTCTGACATTTTGTACACATTTCCATACTTTTTTATTTTATACTTTTCATTCTGTAAAGCTGCTTTGCGACAATGTGTGTAAAGCTGCTTTGCGACAATGTGTGTAAAGCTGCTTTGCGACAAAGTGTTAAAAGCGCTATTCAAATAAAATTTTATTGAATTGAATTTAAATGAATACAGTATATCCCACCCACTTCCAGGTGCCACTGTAATAAGAAACTGAAACTTAGCCACTGTGACAAGGGCCAAATTATGAAATGTTTAGACTACTGGTTCAGTGCATCTCCAAAACCGTAGCTTTTGTGGTACGTTCCTGGTGTGCACTGGTCAGGACCTACCAAAAGTGGTCCAAGGAAGGAGAACCAGAAGAACCAACCAGCAACAAGGTCAGAGGAGGCCATGGCTCATTAATTCTTGTGGGAAGTGAAGGTTAAATGGTTCTGGTTCTGATAGAAATGTGTCAGAACACACAGTGCATCATTGTTTTGGGGGTAAAATGGCGATCCACTCAATATTGGGCATGTGGTCATAATGTTACAGTATGACTGAACAGTGTATATTAGCTCTTTTTCAGTTTATCACAACAGATTTGTGCTCTGTAAACATGATAAGTTATATGTATATACCTGTCTGTCTACCTCACTTGTGGAGCTTTTTTTTTTATCAAGTCCTTCAGTGTTTCATTTACCACATAAGTCCTGTTTACTCCTAGTTCTTGTCTTTCCTGATTTTGACCTAGTTTGTGCATGTTTTGGATTTGCCTATGATGACACTGTGGCTGCCTATAATCTGGTCTCGTGCTATGGATTGTGACCAAGATTCTTGAAAGAGCCAAAGTAAAGCCCTCCTATTACATCCAAATGTCCTTCTGTTCTCATGTATCAACACATTTAGGGAACACTTTGCACAGCAAATGATGTTAAAATGTTTACAGATGCTTTCACAAATATGCCCACGATCATTTTTAGCATGAGCTTCCCTTGAGATTTTTTTTTTTTCTCATGGAATCATTTTGCAGCTCTGTAATCTTACTGAGAAGAGAAAAGTGCCAAGGACTTGAGCTTGAAAAGCATGAGAATTAGAAAGCTGGATGTTTACTTTCATCTAAGCTTCTACAGGAGGGAGAAGGACAAAAGGACAACCCCAGGATCCCTTTGGCAAAAAAAAAAAAAAAGTGGTGGAAATCTGTGCACTGGAGACTTGCTAGAAAACTACACAAATATCCTGTTAGTTACTGTATATAATTCTGATATACATATTCTAGTGCAATGCATAATTCACACAATTTTTAATCATTGTAAATATTTTAGTGAATAATTCAAAAACATTAAAGACTCCCAATCAAATTAAAGCATAGTATCTGATGGCTGGGTTTGTGTTTGGGACAGCAGATGGCTGAAATTACAGTCTTTTATAAATATTTACAGTCAGAAACCTCAATCTGTCCTAACAGACATTATGCATAGTGTGTGGAGGGTATGGCTTATGGACTACATGAACTGCAGCTATGAAACCTAGACAGAGGAAGTGTGACAAAAACCATATACCAGCTGTTCTTTGAGGACTTGTGACTGCTGTCGCTCAATAGTTCAGGACTGGAATTTCCTACAGTTTCGTACCTGAGCCTCCTTAATTACTTAAACACATCATCTGTTTTATTGAACTTTCAGCAGCCTAACACACCGTATGACTGCAAAACAATTTCTGCTATCTACTATCAACTAAATGAGGATGGGTCCCCGGTGAGGCTGGTTCCTCTCAAGGTTACTGCCATCTCAGCAAGGGAGTCTTTCCTTGCCCCCATCACCCTCGGCTTGCTCATCAGGGACAATCTGATCATTATGATTCAAACATATTTTCTCACATTTCATACACATTTTCATAATTTTCTTTTCGATTCGGTAAAGCTGCTTTGTGACAATGACCATTATTAAAAGTGATATATAAATAAAAAAAATTATACTCTATATTAAAAAATGAGTGTTATATCTCTCTATAAAGTTGTGTGTGCAGTAAATATGTCATGCATGTGTCTAGAGAAAATCCTGCAATTATTAGGGGTTATTTCCGCAGAGGCACACTCTTCTTCATCTGGGAGCTGATGTTTCAGCATCTCTGAGGGTGAGCAGTGCTTTAGAAATGAAAATGTCTATTGAAGGGAATGACCTTGCACCTAGTTCTCTATACAGCAATTCAATGCAAGGCTCCTCCACACCCCATCCAATCATAAACTGAAGTGAATACAAAGTTGAGTATTGGACAAAATCGTTTTTAGCATTTTTTAAGTTAAAATCTTAGTCCTGGTTTGAATTTGTCTCTCTTAACCTAAATTCATTACATTATCCTAAAAGTTTTATTGTACAGGGTTCAAGTCAAACCGGGACTTTTGATTGTGTAGAATAAGAGAAAACAGTTATGTTAAATGTATCTTTATTTCACTATATAAAGCCCTGCCATACTAATGCACTTATCCCAGCGTTTCACTAGTGCTTGGATATCATTAAAGTAGAACGTTTTCTCAGTATGCTGGAGCCATGAGCTGCCTGCCCGCTTCTCCTCTGAAACGCTGGCCACCCAGAAACTTTTTTAGTGGCTCAAATATATGGAAATGGCTTGGATAGAGGTCAGGACTATACGGGAGATGTGGCAATAACTCCCAGCCAAATTCCTGAATTGCACAAGTGGTGTTTGTAAATGGTTGTGTATACAGTTTCCACAGACAGCTGTGTCTCTTCTGCAAGATGGTGACGATTTCCAAGAATCAGGCATTCCACTCACCGACTGCAGTGGGCCCATCCTTGGTCCAGGATTGTCTTTTATGAATATATAACCTTGTTTAAAGCATTTTCAACATTCAAATGTTTCATCACCACCCAGATGAATATAAATAATTAAGGTGAGTGGCACTGTGGCTTAGTGGTTAGCATTGTTGTCTTGCGCCTTCAGGGTCCTGGGTTGATTCCTGTTCAGGTTTGATTCCCATCTCTGTGTGCATGGAGCATTGGTTGATTTTCTCCGGGTACTCCGATTTCCTCCTACAGTTCAAAGACATGCAGATTAGGTTAATTGGTGTTCACAAATTGCCTGTAGTGTGTATGTGTGTGCCCTGCGATGGATTGGCACCCTGTCCAGGGTGCACCCCTCCTTGTGCCCTACGTTTCCTTGGATATAGCCAGTGATTGAGTGAGTGAGAAAGTGATAAATAATTAAGGGTGCAATACATAAATACATTCCTCAAATAACACATGCTTTGTTTTTATAAAATTGGAATAACACCCAAAGCCTGAACTGAATAGGTTCCCTATCTGGCAGCACCAGAGGCAAGCTTATAGACTAAATGAACATACGTGAAATCTCATTCCAAACCCCAGGGACGAGATCACAGTATGTTTTGAAGACAGCTGCTGTAATTGATATGCATGTGTATGAGTGTGTTTGCTGGAGTTTATTGTGGAGATAGCATGTTTGTGTGTTTATAATCCTTTGTGGACATGTGCAGGTTTATACACTGGCTTTGGTTCAGTGTGAACAGGGAATAACACACTGGAATTGGATGGAACTTAAATCAAACCTCATCATGACGTGATCATTTAAGTTGTGACGATAAAATTAATAATTTGTATTTGTAACAGACTGAAGTGGTGCTGTCCAGGAGACAAGGTTTTCTAAACGATTATCCTAAAAGCAGGAAATTGGTGACATTATTATACATCTATATATAATAGTTGGACTATGTAATTTGTACAACCCTTTCTGATTTGTGGAAGAATCATGTCTAATTAAGAATGATTAATGTGATGTGTGGAAGACATTGTACAGAGCTGTAAATTCCCATTTGAAAACAGTGCAGTTTATCACTGTCCATCATGTTTTTTCAGCACATTCATTATCTTTGATAAGTGGCTTCTCATGGGAATCTTCTGCATCTCTGTGGGATTAACACAATACAGAGCATTGTCAGGGAATTATACTTGTCTCAGGCTTAAGCCTCAGTTGAGAAGACTGTAGTGTCAAAAAAATAATCTAAATATAAGAATAGCTGTTGTCCTTCTTTCAGCTGCTCCCGTTAGGGGTAGCCACAACAGAAATTCCCTTCTATATATTTTGATTCAGGCAAAGGTTTTATGCTGTGTACTTTTCCTTATGTGCACTGGCAATTGTTTTTTATAAAGGCTTGGACCAAACACTATGAGTGCACTGCAATCTCAGTTTTGGTGCACTGGCTAGGGTCCAAACCCAGGCCTCCAACTGGCAAGACAGGATTCTAGTACTGAATTTCACTGCATATGTATGGTTGTGTACGTGACAAATCTAACAAAACGTGACAAAATTTAAATTTGGACCCCAAATGCCGACAAAATCAAAAAATATTAGGAATTAAAATTTAATTACACCTCAAACAAAAACTCATTTTACTACTTAATTCCTTTTGCCATAGTTTGCCCTGTGTAGAAAGAAAGCGTACATAATGATAAAAAATTTCATACTTTTAAATCCAAACACCATAAATGTGTTGCTGTATGCTCCAACTTGTATTTTAAATTAAATGCAGATACATTCCCCAAATAACACATGCTTTGTTTTATAAAATTGGAATAACACACAAAACCAGAACTGAATTTAACTCTGACTGGACTACATATGTTTCTCTAAATGGCAGCACCAAGCTCCTGGACTAAATGTACATTCATGGAATATTATTTCAGACCAAAGGGACGAGAATGGACACAGTATGTTTTCAAGACACCTGCTGTAATTGACATGCATGTAAAAAAGAAATTATACATAATATGAATTTTTATTTTTTGTGAAAAAAAAATATTATCCAAAATCTTAATAGTGTGATAATGTGATTTTCTACTATATATAAGCAACATGCACAGTAATTTATTTCCTTATCCATTTTTACATTTCTTGATTTTCTTGGTACCTTCCGATTGTACAAGAAAATTACCAACAAATCTGTATTCCTGTCGGCACAGTGGGTAAAGTTCCCTCACACCTCGGCGCTCGTGTGATTAGGTTTGGTTTAAAGCTGTGTTAAATCTTCTCCTCATAGGTTTTCTACATGTTTTCTGGTTTCTTCCCATCTCCTAAAAATATGCCAGTCATGTCCGTATGGCGCATTTGGCATGAACTGCATCGCATTAAGCCAGGGTGTCTTACTGGGCACCCAGTGTTTTTGGGACGGGTTGACCAGGATAAAGAGGTTTCTGAAGATGAATGACTGAAAGAAAAAAAAAAGTATGATTCAATGTTTAAGGATGGTGCTATTGATATGTCTCCTTAATAGAAAATCTCCACTAGATTGTATATGATTATAAAAATATACATATATGCAGTATTTTTTAATTCTTAAATTCTTTTTTGTGAACTTTTTGTTAAGGTCATGGGAAAGGGAAATGTCTCACTTTTATCAGGTAACTGTATGAACATGCTGTATAGCCCTACAAAAACCTTTTTTTTTTTTTTTCAAAATAGAAAACATAAAGTTTTGATATGCTTCAAGTGAGAGCATCAGCTGAAAATTTGGTGACTATACAGATTCACAACCAGATACAAAGAGTTTACTTTTTTTTCCCTCCTTGCAGTGATAGCTGTGTCAGCCTAATTTCCAGCCCCAGGCTCCTCCACCCAGAGCTGATAAGCGGAAACGTGCTAAGCTGTGCATGCATGGCTCATCTGTGCGCATGATACTGCGGCTGCACCACTCTCCTCTCCTCTCCTCTCCTCCACTCCGCTACACCAGCACGCTCCAACTCACCTTGAGTAACCGCGTTCGGGATTACGCACACAATTAACCAATACACTTCCCGTCTGCGCGACACGTCAGCCAATCAAAAGGTAACAGGGGCGTGGTCTGCGGCTGCATTTCCCACTCCAGCGCTGCTGCGGGAGCGAATGGAATCGCGGCGTGGGCGGAGCCGCCGTCTGAATTCCCGCACTGGGGTTCGCGTCGCGCTTGAGAAGCGTCTCCGTCTTCCACGAGTGTGTTGGTGCAGGTGTCCGGGGGGGAGGATGAGGAAGAGGATGATGATGATGATGATGATGAGGATGCCATAAGAAAGGCGGGCAGGGGCAAGAATGAAGGGAGACGCCGGAAAGAAAGAAAGAAAGAGATAGAGAGAGAAAGAAAGAGAAAGAAAGAACGGGGAATATGATATGAACAACGGGAGAACGGTGCGGTGCGGTGCGCAGAAATCGACTATGTGCAAAATATTGCAAGGGCCACGCTGAGCTGTTATTTCTGGTCGGCGACAGTACTATGATTTGGTATGTGGCCACTTTGATAGCAAGCGTTTTCAGCACCCGGGGAACGACAGCTCAAGGTGAGTGCAAGAGCAGCATTTTGTATGTTTTCTTAAAAAAAAAAACATGCATATAAAAAAAACACATATATAAACGCACACACGGCATTACTCCGTTATTGTTATCATCAGCATCATTATTGTTGTATTTGAGTTAAAAACAAACAGTGGGAAAACGTGACAAGATGTGCATTTGTTTTTATTTGTTATTGTTTTCCTTCTTCAATCCTCGGATTCAATGCATAACTTGCATACAAGTTCAAAGTCTTTCGTTCCCTCCATTCATCCTGATTGATCCTGCGCCTTATCCTGCTGTCTTGTCTTGTGTGAGGCCGTGAGCAGCGCCCAGACACAAGGCGTGTAGCAGCGCCTCCAGCTCCATCACCTTTCATCTGTACACCAGCGCATTTCACGTGCAATTTAAGATCGAAGCGCTCTTTAAATGCATCCTGGGCACGTATCGCATTGATATGTTAATGCAGAAATGCATTAGATTAACCAATCCTAGACGGAAGCCTGTCCAGCATGCAGGAGACACCACAGTATGAGTTGCAGTCTGTGCACAGCAGCGTTGGGGCAGACTGATTGTGTGCTCGGATATATTCTTGGCATATTGCATGGTGTAGTCTGTTCTCCCTGCAGTCATTGGTATTATAAATCCGTGCAATCGCGTATTCTTTGCAGGCGCCATGCTACTCTGTTTTGATTGCACTACCAAACGCGCCTGCCATGGGCCTTGCGCGTTATTATTATTATTATTATTATTAGGAAATGAAACAGTGCATCCGTGCATGCTTTGCTTTACGTTTTGTCCACACATGCGTGGACTTATTTAACCTTGCGTTTTCCGCGCGTGTCCAGGAGGAGGGGCCGCGCGCTCGCGCTAATTAGGACTACTCGCGTGCATCTGGACTCTGTGTGGTACAATTAACGCCGCGTGCGTGGTTCTGGAAAGTCAGTTGAGCTTTGATAATCATTTCAGTATCAAATCACACACAGACTACTAAGTTGGTGCAATACAATTGTTATTACAAGACGTTTCGTCTACTATATTTTGGGCCTTTAGATTTGGATTGCCATCAAAACGTGCGAGTGCACAAGCGAGTGATGCTCTAAAAAATGCTACATCCCGAGTCCGCGTCTTCTTCTTCTTCAAGCGTTTGAATGAAGATTAGATATAATAAGTCAATGCATGTATTATCAACATGATCATTATCAGCACTGATTGGCTTGTCGGCGTTGGAGGCTCGCTGTGGCACAATGCGGCTTTGACGGCAGCCTTAGAAACGAGTGAGCAGTGTGAAGAGCATCGGAAACTCACAAGCACTCAGTCCACTGGTCACTAGTGCAGCAGGCAAGGTCATCTCAGACCCAGACTGCTCTGAAAAATGTTGAGTTCATGCTGAAGATGTCTAAAAACCGGAAAATGTGAGCTGCAGGAAAGAAAGAAAGAAAGAGCGCCTGTGGGCGGGGCTTCACACTGCAGCTACAAATGAAGCAGAACATTAGTACTCTGTGTGTGTGTGTGTGTGTGGTCCGAGAACTCTGCCTACGAAAATCACTTTATTAACTGTACACACGTTTATAGCACAGTGCTGTT
>JAQMYG010000003.1:18499981-18522702 GCA_030014215.1 Clariallabes teugelsi
ACTCTCTGTAGAGACAGACTCAGGCTGAAGAGGTACTGGAGGACACCACATAGTTGGGGAGCACAAGATTTCAGGACCCTCGGATTGATCTTATCTTATAGCTTTAACCTTTTAACTATTTCTACAAACTCTTGGGTACTAACGCTAGTAAATATACGTACAGTATGGCATCTTCTTAAAAGACTTCTTCAGTATCCACTGGAGTTTGCATGTTCTGCCTGTGGTTGGTGGGTTGCCTCCACGTATTTTTTAGTTTTCCCTATAATCCAAAGACTTGCATTGTAGGCTGATTGGCATTTTCAAATTGCTCGTTCTCGATGATTGTGTGTGCATGTAGGTTGCTAGAGGTTAAGATCCTCAGCAACATAACTACAGCAGTGACCGCTGGCATGAAGGTCAAGGTCATTGTGGCCAACTATTTCTCGTTTAGAGAAGTCATTTAGAGATTAGAGTCAGCTTGATTGCTGCTGACATCAGTGTCAATGTGTACGGATGGATGTTTGAAAGGAGCAGCTACCGCTAGAGCCTCTCTAGTGATATAATGATGCTGGAATTCATGATGATAACTAAGATCAATGTTAAAGTCTAGGGCAGAGTTAGTGGGTTCAGAGCGAGAGGGAAAGTGACCTTTTCACAGCTTGACAGCGTGCATGCCTCTAGAGTACATCTAGAGTAGGAGGCATTGTGCATGATCTACTCCGTAATGATGGAGATCTTTGGTGATAGCAAGTATTAAGCTTGCCATAAACAGAAACCTTTTTGGTGGATAAGTTCAGGGATATTTGTAAGCACTTTTCAGTTCGAGAGGAAGAGTCAGAATGGTTATTCAAGTGAGGGTCTTTATTCCTGATTACATGGTTTGTATAATGGTGTGTATAACGCAGGTTTGCAGAGAATGAGGCATCTGTGTGAGAGAAGGAAGGGAACAGGATTGAAACCTATTAGACCAATATTAGAAGCCCATCAGTTGAGAGTTTTTTCCAGAGATATGTCAAGCATATCATCTGTTTGGATCAGGTGAACCCATGATTTATGCTTATGTAGATTTTTGAGAGTGCTTAAACATACTTTGTAAAAGGAGCATGATTGGGATTGATAGATTTTTTTTCCAGTGCATATCAACAACTAATGCACGTTTAACATGGTACAATTTGTTAAATCAATAAAACTGTAAGTGCAGTCTAAAATGTTTCTGTGTTTCAGTATTTGTTGCTATTATACAGTAGACAGTGAAGAAGTGGAACTCACCAGCATGACACAGATTAATGCAGGAGAGATCAGCAAAGCCCTGACCTAACACCAATAATACTATTGTACGTTATTAAAATCTATAGTTTACTTAAGGCCAAGCACTATAAGTGTGTTTAAAGTATTTTTAGCCATACTTATTTTTATTCTTAGTTGTCTTGGCTGCTCCGTTGCACCCCTACTTCACAATTTCCGGTAAAATTGTTTCATAATTAGTTTGTTATTGAAATGATCGATATTTGCTATCTGTATGAGAATGTACATTTGATGTAATACCCTTCTTCTATGTCGGGTTGTGTCCAGGTGTCCACGGCGTGAGAGAGGAGCCCCAGTTTGTGACGGCCCGTGCAGGAGAGAGCGTAGTTCTGGGATGTGATGTGAGCCACCCCCTTAACGGCCAGCAGACCCCTTATGTGGTGGAGTGGTTCAAGTTTGGTGTGCCTATCCCCTTTTTCATCAACTTCCGCTTCTATCCTCCTCATGTGGATCCGGAGTATGCTGGTGAGTCGGAAAGTCGTTGCTCACAGTCTGAGTGCCATTGTCCTGGAGGTCCACCTGAGCATTTTTTCCCCATGAAGTTTATGCATTATTGTAAAAACCAAAATGTTCAAAATGTCATACGGTTTATTTAGATTTCAACATTTAGATGCCTTGAATTGCTAATTATGTGCCGCATACATTAAGCATACCGGATAACGAGATGTAAAATCTGATTTCTTTTCCGATCAATAGACTTTTAAAGCTTCAGGTTGATTTTTCCTGCTAAGCACAAACCATGTGAGATGCTCGTCTCCAACCTGACAGTTGTTCCTGTTAAAAATGCACAACACATTAATTATCCCATGTCTGCTGTAGGCGCTAGAAAAGAATTACACACACAAAGTGTTGAAAGACACACTTAGATCAGTGACATCAGCGATGTGGATTCACCAAATCTGGTGGCAGACGTAAGGAAAGTATCCCAGGAGCTGCATGATTTTCTAAACTAGGACATGTAAGCAAGTTATGCATGAATTCAAAATGAGGATTGTAGAGCCCTAGAAAGAGGAGGCATCGTATTAGGGATGCCATGCCATGATACCGTTTGTGTGAGATTACCCTACAAATCAAAGACAGTTTGAAAAGTGATTAGACACAACCCTACGGGTGCTTTAATTCCCATCAATTTCCACCCACTAGCTATTTGTCTCCTATCACACATCAGCTAGCAACCAGGGAAGATGAATTCTAGGAGCTTCTCCGAGACATCTAGACACTGCTTCTTTTCCATACCTGCTCCTGCTGTTTTAGAGAGCTCTTGAACATTCAGACAAAAGATCTGTCTTTTTCCACATACATGAGGTCACAGATTGCCGACTGACATTTTGATTGACTTGACGAAAGAATACGCCATGCCTCCTGGCTACGGATGGCGCTGACATTGTAGACTTGTTGAACTTGCAATCTCCAGGTGAGAGACCAAGCGCTTTTCTGCTGCACCGCTCTCACAGTCCCATCCTAGCATGATTAAAAAACAAAAGCCCACCAGCAAATCTTCGACTCACATAAAAATAAATCGATTTTTGATGAGAAAGCAGCGAGTAGTAAAAGAACTGATCATCTCACTATTTGGGTGCTTCTTCATCACATTTTAAATTAGAAATGAGGTCTCGTTTTCAATTTCAGTTCTCCCGAAATGAGCCAATGCAGCACAGCGGCATCTTCAGGGTAGTTACTACCGTCAGTCTACAGCTCATTATAAAAGACTATATCTATTGTGATTTTTATACGCCAGCTCTGCCTTAGCCTGATGAAGTGCTTCAGTATCAGGCTCATGGGAGTAGTTCAGATCTTGCGAGGATATTTTTATCCATTTGTAATGACATCAGAAATAATTATAATTAAAACATCTGGTCTGTTTTGCTAGGCTGTATTAAAATTTAACCAATTATCACACTTAAATGGAAAGCAGAACCTGCACTCACATCTCATACTACAGTACCTCGTCACTATAAAACATGTGATGGTGTGGTATGTGATAGGGTAACCTAAAATGGCTGCAGGCCTCCATGTGGTCAATGTCCTGACCTTGACATACATGCATTCAATTTGAAATACCATCGTCTTCGCATTAGTAGTGAGAGAACACAAGAAAAAACAAGAAATGTAAGACAGAGTCAGAACTTGCATGGTTTTGTTCTTGGCTGCTCCAAATGATGATGTAACTTCCTTTCTGTGACGCAGTGCGTGATTAAGTAAGCAGCTATGTTGGTATTAGGGATGGGAATCACCATGGACCATTCGATGCAATATTATCACGATACCTCGGTACCAATTCGATTTGTATTGCAATCCTGTATCACGATTTTATAAAAATCCTGAATGAATATTACATTTTTTCCCAGATTTTGTTACAATTCTAAACAATCTTAACAAATAATTTGCTTTAGTTTAAAATAGTTTAGAGCTCTGCATGTAGGATTATAGAGAAACATTAACATATTACGACCACAAATTCACTCACTCTCACTTCTCATTTATACCACCACGCAGGGGGCCTGGAGCCTATCCCAGCCTATCCCTTGGGGTACACCCTGGATGGGGCCAATCTATGACAGGGCAAACACACATTCACACACTTCTGGAAATTTGGGATCTCCAATGAACCTAATTTCCTTTTTTTTTTTTTTTACTGTGGAAGGAAACCGGAGTACACAGAGGAAACAGGGAGAATATAATATACAAACAGTGGAGGAGGGAAACGAACCCGGACCCAGGAGATGAAAGGTTATCAAGACAGTGCTAACCGCTTAGCCACCGTGCTGCCAACTCAAATTCAAGCACATAAATTGCATCACAAAATAATCGTGATATATCACTAAATAGATTTTTTTCCCAATTTCTTGTTGATATAATATTTACTAAACTCACTTAACTAAAATTCACTTTGAAGAAGTAATGGTGTTTCTTCTTCTTCTTCAAATTTTTGGTTATTAAAGGAGACTTTTCACTCTTAGTAGTTATTAAGAGTGACTTTATATGGTGGTTCTGACTTTGGACTGCCCTGACACCTTGAGCCAGTTGGTCTGTGCTCAGTAGACCGCTTCAGTAATTCATCCCTGACTTGATCTGGCACATATTTTTTTGCATTATTTATTTATTTACTCATTTTTTCTTTCTGGCAAGCTCTACCTGCATGCATAACTCTTGCACAAATCTCTGAATAACACATCTGTAGTTTTGTTTGAGGTCTGAATACTGATGTGCACATTTTCAGTATGAATATACTTCACTTGTTGCACTTAACTGAACTCCCTGAAAATGTTTAAAGTCAGGCTTTAACACCTGCAGTAAATGAAAGAAAACATTTTACAAAGTTGATATAAAAGATATCTATGAAGTAGTGAAAAATCATTTTAACACTTCACTAATAGGACAATGTATAGTTTGGTTAGAAGTAGAATGCACTTCTATGAACATGACAATCATGACAGTATTGAGATTTCAATGATTTCTTTTTGCCTGGTCTTTCTCTGATGTACAACATACATACAGTATTGCATTAAAAAAATGGGGGGTGATAGTTTAATATATCTTGTTTTCTAATATCAACAAAAGGTCCACACAGTCATGGCACTATAGAGTGTGCATTTTTTTTTTTTGACTAGGCTTTGTATATTTATGACCCTGTATATACAATGTACGGTAAAATGTATTTTATACACAAACATCTCTGCTAACATAATCAACGACCTGTACATGAACACCTACATTCAAACTCAGGACTCTTTATCTCACCCAGACCAGATGTCCTCACCTTATCATTTATTCAAAAGCAACTACAATCAGTTTGTTTCTGTTCTATTCTCGGCCTTGTCTTCCTATGTTTCATCAGACAGGTTTAAAGCTTCCATAGTCTATGTGGCACACTGACTACAAAGATTAGAATTAATACATGATTAAAATGTGATTTTTCCATTATACACCATTACATGATATTCAGGATTCATGGCAGCACGGTGGCTTAGTGGTTAGCACTGTCGCCTTGCACCTCAAGGTCCTGATTTTGATTTCCGCATCGGGTCTGTGTGCATGGAGTTTGCATGTTCACCCTGTGTCTGTTGGGTTTCCTCCGGGTTCTCCGGTTTCCTCCCACAGTCCAAAGACATGCAGATTAGGCTAATTGCCGTTCCCAAGTTGCCCGTAGTGTTGACCGGAGGTCCTACCACGGTCATACAAAATGGGAATAAATACAGTGGTCATCATTGGCCTCCACGGTTCCTGCTTGGATGAGGATGGATGGATGGATTCAGGGTTCATGATGATTAATATATTTGTGGCAGGGGTAGCTCAGTGGTTATGGTGTAAGCCTGTTGATTGGAACGTCCCAGGTTCAAACACTGTTGCCACTGTTGGGCCCTTGAGCAAGGCCCTCAAACATCAACTGATCAGATGTATAATGAGATAAAAATGTAAGTTATTCTGGTTGAGATGCATAATGTTGACTTCCACTGCATATTTAATACTCTATTTACACTGAAATGTTTGTACTTTTTTTGTTCTTGTCATAAACTGAAAGTGAAAGAGCTTAGTTTTCTTTGTCCTGAAATTTCTTCCAGTTTAACCCCTGAGGAAATTCCATTTGTGGTCAGATGTGTTAATTTATTTATTATAGTAGTCTCCTATTTACATTTTACAGGAGCTGCATTATTTGGGTTAATTGATTCAGCATGCCCTATCCATTCCAGTGAAACGAACAAAACCAGAAATGAACTGTTCAGTGCCTACCGCAGCATGTTTAATGCAATTTGACCACCACTTCCTGCAGAAGTGATCTTTTGATTTAAAGAGAGATCGCTTTTGCTCCAAGTAGGCGACATTTGTGCTGTAGTAATTAAATCACAAGTCTGTGCCTAAATCCCAAGCACTGCTGTGTGGGTTATGTTCATTAAACAACTGAAAAGCTTGGCAAGCTCTGAGGAGCTTGCATACAACAATGAGCAGGTATTGAAAAATGATTTTATGATACACCATGAAGAGAAGACAACAATCCGGCTACAGTTAACAGTCAGGATGATGGGAAATGCGCCTCTCAAGTAGTGGCTGCGATAATCTTTTCCTCTTGCCAAGAGAGCATGGATTTGCTCCCTAACCTCAGTGCTGACGCCTTTCCTCATCAGCACTTCATCGCCATGTGCAAAAATAGACGTGTTTCTCCAAAGCTCTGATTTTTGAAAAATCTCCTTTACTGTGAGCCTGTAGCCCCTTTTCTCTCATAGCATATTGATTTTCTGCTCTGGAAACCTGCAGTTTCCTCTGTCAGGTACTACTTGTGATCCCAGGGCTATGATATCTTCTGGTCGATACACCAGCGCTGTGAAGCATGAAGACTGGCCACAATGTCAATATGCCGATGTTTTATCTCAAGGAAAGTCTTCTACAGTGGTGATGAGAGTTATCAGGACATGGCTTCCAATGCGATGAGAAGCATAACCCTATGTGACAGCACAATGAATGATTTACACATTTTACTCATGAGCAAAAGTTAGCATTATTAGGTTCTATCAAGTATTGCTGTCCTTACAGTGCTGTCTGTACTTACAGTGCATCCGGAAAGTATTCACAGTGCTTCTCTTTTTCCCCATTTTGTTATGTTATAGCCTTATTGCAAAATGGATTAAATTCATGAGTGTTTTCAAAATTCTACAAACAATACCCCATAATGACAACATTATGAAAGAAGTTTGTTTGAAATCTTTGCAAATTTATTAAAAATAAACAGTAAAAAAAAAATCACATGTGCATAAGTACTCACAGTCTTTGCCGTGACACTCAAAATTGAGCTCAGACGCATCCTGTTTCCACTGATCATCCTTGAGATGTTTCCACAACTTAATTGGATTCCCCCAACCAAACGAAGTCTAAGGAATTGTCTGTAGACCTCTGAGAAACGTTTGTATCGAAAGGGTACAGAACCATTTCTGCAGCATTGAAGGTTCAGATGAACACAGTGGCCTCCTTCATCCATAAGTGGAAGAAGTTAGGAACCACCAGGACTCTTCCTAGAGCAGACCACCCAACCAAATTGTGCGGAGAAGGGACTTGGTCAGGGAGGTGACCCAATGGTCAATCTGAAAGAGCTCCAACATTTCTCTGTGGAGAGAGGAGAACCTTCCAGAAGAACAACTACAGGCGCTTTGTGTGTGCCTTTCCAAAATATGTCCAATCAACTGAATTTACCACTGGTGGACTCCAATCAAGTAGTAGCAACATCTCAAGGATGATCAGTGGAAAGAGGATGCACCTGAACTCAACGCACCTGAGTGTCATGGCAAAGGCTATGAATACTTTCATGTCGTCATTATTGGGTAGTGTTTTTGGAATTTTAATTAAAAGAATTAATTTTATCCATTTTGGAATAAGGCTGTAATATAATAATTGTGAAAAAAGTAAAGCGCTGTGAATACTTTCTAGATGCATTGTATACAGCATTGCTATATTAAATTCACAGATATATATATACATACACTAATGGTCAGATGTATGTGGACACTTGACCACGATACCCATTTTAAAACCATGGGCATTAATACAGTGTTGGTCTTTTCTGGGATCTGGAATGTTGCTGTGGTGATTTATCTGCAATCAGCCACAAGTGCATTGGTGAGGCCTATCATATAGTCAGTATCCATCGCAAAGGTCTTCACTGGGTTTGGGGTCAGGACTCTGTCTAGGCTACATCAGTGCTTCCAAACCATCGTTGGCCATCCATGTCTTCTTGGAGCTTGGGCACTTCGGGTTTCGTTCCCTTTATTCCATTATGTTACTAATAAAAATATAAGGATAGCTTAATTAAGAATAGTGTAATAATGGAGTGTTTTAGTATGCAGTAATTATATTTTTATAAGTCTACTTTTTAAACAGTGCTTGTCTCGAAGAGCAGATTTTTGTTTTTTAAGTTTTATATTAACTTAAAGTAGGGGAATATACCTCAAACCATGATCCAATTCTCTTTATAGGATCATCAAAATTGAAAAACATTGCATTTATTTGTTTGATTAAGTTGCTATTTTTTGAGGAAATCCTCCTATATATAATGCTACGTGAACTATACCCTACGCCTACAACCATTCATTCACATATTTTAGATGCTTTTTTATTTGTCTAATTATTTTGGCTGTCATTTTGTTCAGCCTGTTTGTTCTTAAGAGTCTTCATTACACTGAACTAAAAAGTCAGACTTCCATGTAACGCAACCAAAATCTGTCATCTTGACATGACAATGGGCCAAATTGTCTGCTGTCAACTATTGGAATAATTAAATTTAATATTAATCTTAACAGTAGATATTATCAAAAAGCAGCTGAGCAGAAATTTAAATGTAGTAAAATATCAACAACAACAACAACAACAACAAAAAAACTCCTGAGAAGTTTGGGGAAGAGATCTTGAGAGGACCCAGACTCAAACCCATGCTGTTACAGTAAATAGAGTGGTTATTCAGTGCAAATGATTACAGTATATTATTGCACAAAGGATAGGATGTTCATTATGTACGTACTGTAATTTATTAATAAGTTGTAGGAATGGAAATCACCAGAGACAAGCCAATACGATATTATCATGAAACCTAGGTGCCGATTCAGTTTGTATTGCGATTCTGTTAGTGTCACAGTTTTAAAAGTATCCAGATTCAGTATTTATTTATTTTTTGATTTTTTTACAATTCGAAAAAAATTATCACATAGTTTGCTCCTACCACAGAGGATGCTATGCCAATGTGTGAATACTTTAGACACCTGTCTGTTATAGAGGAACAGCAATATTTTACCATGCAAACATATACTGTAGTATATCAGTAAGAAAATAATAATAATAATAATAAGTAGAAGAATAAAAAATTATTTTCCCAAAGTTTTTATAATTGTTTATAAAAGTTTCAGTTATTTGGCATAAAGTGCATAGGTGCGATGTAGCCCTGTGGACAAACTTTTTTTTTTCCCTTACCTTTTGATATACAGTACATTCATTGCATACATTCTTTTACATTTATATATAAGTAGACACACTTTCACAAACGTGTGTGTATGTGTATATACATGTATGCATATGTGTGTATGTGTATATGTAGATATATGTATACTGTACTGTATATAGTACATATATGTATACTTGTATTACATTAATTTGTATTCATTACTTACTTTTTTTTAAAAATATTTGCACAATATTTACTGTTGGTACTTATTCGTATGCATATTTATTTACGTGCATATTTATTTCTTATAATTGTACACCACTATTGCTTGTGTAGCTTGCACACAAGAATTTCACTCATGTACTGTACCAGTGTACCAGTAACGTGATGTGACAATAAAAGTGATTTGATTTAATATAGTTAATATGAGGAATAAAACATGATACTGTTGGAAAATAACCATCTATGGGGACTTTTTCAATAATAAGTAGTACATCTCAAAGTTTTAATCTGTAATTCATTGTATACCACAGATTTATTAAAGAATGACATGTTGATTTGCTGGAATATTTGCAAAACATCTTCTTTCCATAACTTACTTTATAACAGCTATAAACATTTGTACCTTTACTAAAGAAAAGACAAAAATGCAGATCATCAAGTCTTTAGGCTACATTCACATTACCAGCCTGAAGCGACTCGATTTAGATGTTTTTTTGTTTTTTTTAACCGAATGTGACAAAGATCCAAATTTTAAGGGCTATCTGAACCTACAAATCTGATGTTGGTTATACAACCCAAATGAAGAACGGTCAGATGGGAATTTATGCGACTGCTGCCTAGGGGGCGACTGTGCATGTGTGGGTGCATGTACTGTATGTCAGTCAGCACCAGCAGCACTGGGATTTCATAGCTGTGCTAAAACAGCAAAATAAGGGATCTGGCTTTCTTCCCTCTTCTGGCCCTCAACAAATATAGCCGACTAACTGCTCGCAGTCCTCCAGAACAAAATCCCAGGCATATTTATTTTTTTGCTAAAGTTGTGTCCATTGTTTAAAACGAATGAGCGATCACATGAACTCATGACATGTTTTAACCCAGATGGCCTGAGCAAAGATTTATCGACGTGCACATGCGTGCTAATTCCGAAGACGGATGCGTCCACATTAGAGTCAGATAAAAGTCACTTAGAATTATTAATGTGAGCCATCATGCAAATTCGATCTGACCAAAATATCAGAAATGAGCAGTGGCTTGTAATGTGAATGTCTAAAAACAGTTAGATTTAATTTATTTGATCCTTCGCCTAGTACACAGATGAAACTTTAAATTGAACCTTACTGTGATGTAGTCGCAGCATGAGACAGAGTGGCGAATATGAATGCTTTAAAGACTGCCGTATGCTTGTCTGTATCTCCTGCAGGAAGGACGAGCCTACATGGCAAGGCGTCTCTGCAGATCGATCAGGTGCGCTCGGAGGACCAGGGCTGGTACGAGTGCAGGGTTCTCATGCTGGAACAGCAGTACGACACCTTCCACAACGGCAGCTGGGTCCATCTCACAGTCAACGGTTAGTTACACACCAGACATCTGCAAGCTGGAGAGATCCTTTACTACAATCCAGAGGAAACAAAGCACTTAGCTTGTTTCCACTGCTCATGTCCATTTAGCAAGCTCATGTTGCAGGAATGAATGAGCTTCTTCTTTTTTTTTTTTAATGCATAATGATCTCGTCACTGATTCATCCAGCTGAAATATACGTAAAGATTGTAACTGTGCGCTCATGCAAAATGGAGTGAGTAAAACAAAACGTACAGCTTCGGGTCTTGTATTTGTATTTGACTGATTACGTTGCTTATTGTTTTCTCCCCATGGACATATCAAAGCTTGTGTTTAAAATGCAGCGGCGCTGGCAGGTTTGCAATAGTCTCTGTCAAATCTAGCATTGGCGAGCACTCCAAGGGTTCAACAGCCAAACTGATGACGGGACTGAAAAAAAAAAATCCACCCATTTGCATTTCCTTATGCGCTGCTTTTTTTAGGCTGCTTGCTCGTCATGTGGAGACTATTCTGATCCTTTAGGGAGCTGAATAACATGAAATCAATTCCAAGGGAGCGGTTAAGGAGCAGAAGAGACCGAACTCACTCACTCGTTGTTGGGAATAAGACGAGCACTGTGGTGTGCCTTCACTATTTTTATCGAATCAGAGTTTTCTAGGATGTTGCCTCAAGCTTGCTTAATGTGCTGCCTTGTTCTGTTTCTGAGATTTGATAGCTCAGATTGCAGAGTTGGTGTGTGTGTGTGTGTGTGCGTCTGAGAGTATAGTATATGAGTGTGTATGGGGGTTTATTTCTGCCATCTTGAGAGACTCATACACACCAGGAGCTGATTGGAATATCTTTAGGGGTTTTTCTATTCTCTTAAGGTATAATAAAGATAAAAGGCAAAATAAAAGAAATGACAAATTCATTTATATCTGTCAGTGAATCAGAGGTGTATAAAGATGGGAAGTGAAGGACACATCAAGTCATAACTTTTTTCTGTTGCTTTGGCACCATTTAAACAAGGAAGAAGAGTAAAAGTGCAATAAAGTAGTTCAGGGTTTAAATTAGAAAAATGTCAGAAATGCTTTACTTTGCTTAGTATGTAGAACATTCCAATCATCACCATTTACAGTCAATAAATAAGATAGGAATAAAACATACAGTAACAGGGTTTGTTATAGGAATTTACTGAATGATAAGGAAAAGTGATGCAGTCTATAGACTTAACTGTAGACTCTTAAAACATCTTCCAAAAAAATGTTACATTACACGTTACACGTTACATGTTACAACTAGGAGTGAAGGTATGTACAGTATGCGAATGAAAATAATGTGAAATGTGTAAGTGATGTAATGACAGTAGAGACAACAACAGTAACAAATCATACCATTACTTGATGTATGATGATGATATAATAATAATAATAATAATAATAATAATAATAATAATAATAATAATAGGGGTAAGGGAATGAAGAGAGAAAATAATATATAATAATAATAACAATAATGATAACATCAACAAAAAACTCATCAACATCAGTAGGAGTTAGAGGATAAAGGGGAAAAATTTTTTAAATAATGAAATAAAAGAATATGACTTTATCGACATGTGCAAAGGGTAGCACTTTGGATGTTCACTCTGCACTTGATGTAACTATTTGTGGACTGCTGTGAATTTCCCCATGGGGACAAATAAAGTATCTATCTATCTATCTATCTATCTATCTATCTATCTATCTATCCATCTATCTATCCATCCATTCATCCATCCATCCATCCATCCATCCATCAATCCATCACTTGGTGGGATTCCTCCCACAGTCCAAAGACATGCAGAGTAAGATAATTGGTGTTTCTAAATTGTCCCTAGTGTGTGAGTAAGTATGTGAGTGTGTGTGTGTGTGCTTGTGGCCTGCGATGGACCGGCACCCTGTCCAGTGTGTATCTTGCGTAGTGCCCTGAGTCCCCTGGGATATGTAATGAAAAAATCCCAGATTCAACAAATTTTGTGTTTTAGTCATGTGCACACACACGCACCCATGAACGGCATCATGACTATGTACGTGTCCAACCATATACATAAATTCTTGTTAATCTTTATTAATTGTTGCAATCATAATACTACTCCAAATAATAAGTTATTATTTTGCCACAGAGCATTACAAAGAAGATTTACATGATTAAAAATTCCATACTGCATATGCGAGTAATATGTTCCCCATGTCTACCATTAGGCCGTCTCTGGAATTCCTAGTCTGTTATTCTGCACAGTCAAAAGTCTCGGTTTGACTTGAACGGCCCTCATAATTAAAAGTGTGAATTGATTTTGAATCAAAAATTGATCCATCAATTTAATATAACAAATTATCAACAACAACAAAAAAAAGATTGATTAAACTGCAAAATAGTTTTGCAGAGTACCACAGAATATCTAACACAATATTTAACAGAATACTTTATATAAAATAACAAAATATTTTCCCAGTAGATTTTCCCCCCCAAATGCATTCCAGTAATCTGAAGGAAAAAAAAACTTATCATTCTGCCTGATTCTTTATTTTTGTCCTTAATACATTCTGGAGAAATATAACACCTATCCCTTCCACAGAGAGTTTGCATTTTATTAGATGATGGATTTAATACGATCCATTAAAGCAATATATACACTATCATGCTTCATGACTCCGTAATCATTGCCTGAAGGTCAATTTTAAAAGGCCCTCTGTCGCAAAAAAAATACTATCACAAAGGCGCTGTAGGCTGTGTGTGTGTGTGTGTGTGTGTGTGTGTGTGTGTGTGTGCAAATAGGGCTGATTAATTTCAACAGTGGCATGCTTTCTATTCTCCGACATATAACATGCGAAAGGAGCTTCGGTCTGCTCGGTGTTCATCCTCTACAGTCAAGAAAGGGAAATGAGGTAACGCTCGTAATGATCACCATGGGTTTTGGTTTCTGTTTGTACCATTCACGCTCAGAGTGTAGGTTAAATTATATTGTACTCGTTTATATCAGCTGTAAACTGTTTCGCTGAAAGTACACCCTCTTACATACAGAATCATCAAAGTAATGTATATTTATCTTCAACTGGTTATCACAAGCTCGGCAGAGAAGGCTAGATAATGGTTTCTAAAGCAAGTTACATAATATGCACATTGTAATCTGAAAACTTTGCTTCCTATTTCCTGTCTCATACTTTTCTACTTCATGATCGCTGCTCCTTTGAGGAGTAAACAGAGCACTTAGTGTATTAATGTTTCCGTCTTTGTTTGAGCTGCGCGATTAAAACGATTATGCAGTTTAATAAAAAAATATCTTTTTGGAGGTTGATTATTGAAGTTATTGAATTGAAGGCTCATCAGTTTTTTATTCAAAATCAATTTACACTTTTAAATCACGACGGATGTTCAAGTCAAACTGGGACTTTTGATCGAGCTGACTAACAGAACACAGTTATGAAAGCAATAGCTCCCTTTATTTCTCTATATAACCCCCTGCTACACTAATGCACTTATCCCAGTGTTTCACTAGTTCATGGATACCATCGAATAAAGTTTTCTCAGTACGCTGAAGCCATTATCAGAAATGCTGGCCTCCCAGGAACTCCTTTAATGGCCCAAAAATGTGAAAATGCTTTTGAGTGAGGTCAGGAATGTACTGGGGATGTGGCAATAACTCCCAGCCAAGTTAAGCTCTTAAATTATTTTAGCATGGTTGTTGGTCTTTTGGCTGCACCTGGCAAGGGGATGCCATCCAGTCCGCATATACAAGCTCGGCAGAGGTTTTACGCCGGATGCCCTTCCTGACATAACTCTCCCATTTTATCCGGGCTTGGGACTGGCTCTGCATCCAGTGGCTGGGAATCAAACCAGTGCCTTTAGCATGGCAGGCGAGACACCTACCACTGAGCCACAAGTGCCCCGAAATTATTATTTATTATATACTGGTTAACACCGTGTACTCGTACTGTACCTCCAGGGTGGAGGGTTCGTTTCGATTCGATTCGCGCCTACAGTAAATGCGTGGAGTTTGCATGTTTTTCCCGTGCTTAGTGTGTTAATTGACATTCCCAAATCTCTTCCCATTCTGAAGTGTGATTTGAAATTTACATGACCCTCATGGCTTGTATCTGTATGAAGTTATGCATTTTGCTGCAGCCACACAATTGATTAATTGGATAATTGTATGCATGTGTATATGTGTTCTTATTAAAGTGCATTAAACTTTAAGTGGGATCAGGGTGGACTACATGGAAAAAATCACAATCTGCTTGGTGAGTTTTTTCTCTTTTTAATTTAACATGAGTCATTTTCGTCATGGCTCACCGTGAGTTATGTTTATGTTTGGTGCAGCGAAGCCAGAAATCCGATCTCGAATACGGTGACCACGACAGAAAATGATCTGATATATGTAACACTAGGATTGGTGTGGCCCTGCTGTCTTGTTCTTTGTATCTGATTGCTGAGTCATGCTCGTTCATCACGACGCTTAGCATCTCTCGGTATTTCTTTCCTCTGCCGTCAGATGCTTAGGTGCCATCCACGGGAACGTTATAATTAGCACCGAGCTGTCAGCTCTTAGCGTGCGCTCGATATTTGTTCGCTAGAAATATGCATGCAAGCCAAGGTTCATGAATATTCCAAACTTTAAACACTGACCCCAACAACAGTATCTTGGGCTAACAGTACCTGCTAGTTTTACCGCTGCATAGGCTATAGGTCTTGGTGCAGTGCACAAGCATTCGGGGGTTGAAGGGTAGATCCTGATCCCGCTGGTGTGTGGGTGTGAGAGAGCATTTGTGTTTGGCACTGTGTGAAGGAGTCCATTGTTTTCCATCCTGAGAAATGTCACCTGCACAGCTGCAGCAGGCGACGTAGGCAGGAACATATGCATGTATGCTAATGGTTTCCTCTGTGCTTCTGCTCCCGCTTTTCAACCTCCATCGGTCAGTGCGTGAGTTTACATGCTCCTGTTATGTTCTATCACGATTCATTCTCTCTTTCACACACACACACACACACACACACACACACATATTGACTCACTCTCCCTTGTGTGCACTGCTATGCGCACTTCACCTCGCTTCCATGTACACGTGAGCCCTCACGAATGCAAGGACACCACATTTAATACACACCTTTGCCCTTTTAAATGGTTTATAAAATCTCAATAGCACTTAGTGTTCAGGCAGAAGGAATATGGTTTTTATGTTACGAGGACATTTCCATCCGTGCATGCATCGGGATTTCTGTGACCTTACTCAGCTTTTGATACGCTAGCGCTGCTGCATTGCACCTAAATGCCACAAAGCCTACTTGAAATTCATCATATTTGTAGAAATTCAGGTGAACGCAACAAGAGACACAAGCAGGGTGTGTGTGTGTGTGTGTGTGTGTGTGTGTGTGTGTGTGTGTGTGCGCGCTACAGCTCGTTACTGAAACAGAGCAGGGGATACCTGCTATAATTCTGTGTGTGGGATGCAGAGCAGATTTTTATCTGATTATCTCCTAAATCTGAAAAAAAAAAAAAGATTGATTTAAATATTAGATGGAATTTCACAGGATGTTTTTTTCAGCGCACATTATATTTATCCATCCTATTATATTCATCGTCTATACTGCATATCTTGTACATTGTTGCGAGGGCCGTGGAGCCTATCCTAGGACATATTGGACACAAGGCGGGATACACCTTCCACAAGGTGCTAATTCATTGCATGGCACACACACACTACAGGGCAATTTGGGAACCCATCCTAATCTGCATGTCTTTGCATTGTGGAAGGAAACCGGGGTACCGGGAGAAAACCAACCAAACACGGGGATAACATGCAAACTCCAAGGCAGAAATCGAACCCGGACCCTGGAGGTGCAAGGCCACAGTGTTAAACACTACACCACTTTGCAACCGGCTTGCACAATCTGGCTTTTTTTATCTTATCGATTTTATTTAGGTTTTATTTTTTGGTTTATTGCCATGTAGTTTGATAACATCCATATTAGGAATCAGTCCTATACTCATGTATAACTGGCATATAAGATGCATCAGTTATCATTGCACCACTAACAATGATGCCGTTTTTTTCCCTCCTGAAAATCGAGACAGAAAAAAACAAGCATGGAATATACACATTGACTTTATGGACTGTTCAAGTCAAACTGGGACTTTTGATTGTAAAACAGAAAAACAGAACACTGTTATGAGATTAAAAACTACATTTGTTTTTCTATATATAAGGTTTTTCTGCTACACTAATACACTTATCCCATACACTTTCATTAGTTTCATTAGTGCTTAAATACCATCAGGGTACAAAGTTTCCTTATTACATTAGAGCCATGATCAGACTGCCTGCTCCATGTCTAAAACGCTGGCCTCCCAGGAACTCCTTTAGTGGCCCAAACATGTGTAAATGCTGTGTAAAGGTCAGGACAGTATGAGGGGATCAAACCAGGCCTGAGAATGTTACACACATCTCATAGAATCGGACCGTAGTATTTACTGTTCATGCTGAAACAACATGGTAGAAAATCCACATGAATGATGCCATATAGTCCAAAAAATACTGCTCATGACTTTGCCTGCAGATGCAATTACTCTGGAATTTATGGGGTGGTGATGAGTGTGTTCACTTTCACTGTTTTGAGGCACGTTTTGATTCGGGGGTAAAAGGATGCACTCAAGTTTTGTCATAGGTGACAGAGCAGTCAAGAACATCCTGGCCTTTAATGTCAAAATCTTCCTTTAACCCAACGTCCGGTTTTCACTTCATATAAACAGCCACAGTTTATGTAAGTCCTGTAACAATCTTGATAGCATAACGCTCAGAACATAGCGAATGCAGGATAAGAACACAGATGAGTTTATTTATTGGTCATTATGCCACTTGGCACAGTCAGAAACATTATAACATAAACATGCATAACTGCAGATTTATACAGCAGCGTGCTCATTGATTATCCTGCTGAGCGTCATCTTTGCTCTGCTCACAGCCACACATACGGTTATCTCACTGCTCAGAGTGAGGTGGGGGGAGAGAGAGAGAGAGAGAGAACATGGTCTGGAATGTAAAATACAGCTGCATTAACCATCACCCTTTTGGCTCATTCCCCAAATCACCCCGTCCTACTGCAGACTATATGGCCAAACCGCAACCTGCTACTGTATGTACAGCACTGCTCTTCTTTCTGTATCTACTGGAGCAGATATACAGTGTAGTTCCTTGTTCAATGCATAGGGAAGAGCAAGATCAAGAACTAGCTTTAAAAAATACTTTTTAAATATTAGGGTGTGGACAGGACCCCAGTTGGCACTGCCTTGTTCATACTGGGATGTACTCACTCATAGCCATGTACAGTACGGTCACTCCCATGTCCGGCATAGAATAAGAGCGAGTACAAAGGCACATACACCAGCAGAGATTTGTGGCAGAACACTCATCAATGTCATGGAAATGACATTCAAATGTCTGGCCAGTAGAAGCAAGCCCTTAACTGATGCAGTGTTTTGTCAATCCCTAGGCCTGGGGTTCTAATGAGTGACATGAAAAAGCATTTCCCTGTGGCTCTTTGGAATTAACGTCTGGGTGACAGTTCCACCTTGATAGCTGTCCTGGCTCACCTTTTCCTTGAAGACCTGGACCACCTGGGCCATTTCCTTTTGCAGACTGTCAGACCTTAATTGTCCTGGTCATGAACACCCCAACAGACCTCGCTCCAGCTCTGGAGGGAGTACTGTGGCATCCTGTTGAAGAAAGTGGAGGAAGGTGTTGTTTATGCACTAAGTGCTCACACATGACATGCCAAAGTTCGTTTATGTCCCCTGAGCTGGACTGCCTGCTGGAGCCTGTTGAGTGATACCCCCTCTCAAGTGGCTAGCCTGTAAAGCATATCTTGGTATACCAGTTTCTTCTTCGTCTTCTGTGCATCTAGGGTGGATAAAGGCCTGTTAGTGTGGATGATGGGGTTGTTTTCTCTGAGCTTGCAAACAAAGACATGGGCTTCTTTAACAGCTGAATTGCTTTACATTAAAATAACCATGTGGGCCTCATCCTGGCTGGGTTGAGGTTCCTCATTTTGGTTTGACATGGGCAGAGACAGAAGATCACTAAACACATTTGCTATGGAACGATGGACTGGAGAGAAGAGGCATGAAGAACAGTAGGAGCAAGAAGGAGTACATTTGTGTAAATGAGAGAGTAGAGATGTGAAGTAGAGAGTGCAGACAGGGTGGAATGGGCGGAGAAGAGTAGCAGACGTGATCTGTTTCAGAAAGGTATTGGCAAGAATGAAAGGGAAAGGTTACAGGACGGTACTGAAACCAGCCATGTTGTATGGTTTGAAGAGGTTGCCACTGACAAAAAGACAGGAAGCGGAGCTGAAGATGCAGCGATTTGCGTTGGGAGTGACAAGAATGGACAGGATTACGAATGAGCGTATTAGAGGGACAGTGCGGATAGGACGGTTTGGGGACAAGGTTAGAGAGGCCAGATTAATGTGGTTTGGACATGTGCAGAGGAGGAATGAGTGGTATATCAGGAGGAGAATGTTAGAGATGACGCTGTCAGGTGTACTTAAGTACAGATTTGACGTATCTGTATTTTACTTGGCTAGTTTTACTAGTGGATATCTTTTACTTTTCCTCCACTACATCCTTCAACACATATTTTGTACCGAGTCACTACATTTCTGCATAACCATAATGATGTGAAGCATTTGAAACGGTAGTATTGCCACCTGCTAACTATTATAGGTATTTTGCAAGATTTGCCTTCCCTCTAAAACACTCAGTCATGTAGCAGGTGTTTGAAATCGGACGTGGAGGTGGTTTCAGACAGCAATGAAAATACCACGGTCAGAGTTTGGAAGCCAACAGAGAGAGACTTTTACTATGATGTAAAGGCTACAGGTGGCAGATACAAGCTCAGTACTTTTATATTTTTAAGTACAAGTATTTTTGAAGGTACTGTGACCTTGCTGCTCCCTAAAAGCGTCTCCCTGAAAGCGGCTCCTGGGGGCACCGAGCTTGATCACCAGTTGTTCCTTGACCCTTGAGACTTATACGGCATCAAATTTTGCAGGCACATTCTGAGGATCACCCCAGACCCTACGACACTCAATGCAGGCCTGGTAAATGTCCCTGCCCCTGGGGAACGGCTCCTTGGAGCCCCCTGACTTTGTTAACCCATAGCTCACCCAGCTTTGTATCATACCTCACCAAATTTTGCATGTCTATATGGAGGACTTTTACTTGAGTTATATTTTACTTAGGGTATCTCTACATACTTATACTCAGATACAGAATTTGTGTATTTTGTCCACCACTGGTCACAGGAGAAGAGGAAGCGACGATGAGGCTCCTTAGACACACTTACTGTAGGTCACGGCTTAGACTGAGAGAAAACGTAATTAGCATGTTGGATGTGAAATACAGGTGTGCTGTCGTCCCCTGAGTCACACACCCCCTTAATGGAGACTCAAGCTAATCTACCAGCTGCAAATTGATCGTAAGGTCTTAATAACAGTCAATGTTTTTTTTTTGTACTATGCTTTTACTAATTATTTTCTAAGAGGCTCCTGCAAATATTCCACCTCCAACACATCATGGGCCAGCTCCATTAGTTATGCTGCATACCAGATGACATCCTGATCCCTATCTGTTCTGTACATAGTTATGGCAGATGTCATAGACCAATTTGAGCTCTACTAAATACCAACCAAGCAGGATTGTATCAACACTGCATCACACACATTCTAGCAATGTTTATTACGGGCTGTTGCATCTCTTGACAGTTGAGCCCTCTTGTGAAACACTGACAGTGGTACTAAATTAGCATTCAGTCTGTTCCACTCTTGTCCAAAAGCCTCTTTGTCAAGGCAGGTGCTGTCTGGCTCCCACGGAAGCCGAAAGGCCCGACAGTGTCGGTTTCCTGTGGTGGTATATTAACACTCTTGTGTGTGTCCTATGCAGGCAGCAGTTTTTCTTCCTGCCATGGGTGACAGAGAGGATGTCTGTCTGTCTGCACTTGCACTGCAGGTGTCAGATGGGCAGATGTAGCTTTGCTCCGAACAGTAGCAGTCCTGTCGAAACCTCAGGATGAGAACACACACACACACTTATCTACACCCTTGTTCTCAGAGCCTCATTGCAGTGGCCCAGCATCCTCCTGCCATTACGAGCGTGTAAATCTGCCAGGTGTAGGAGAGAGAGTGTAAGAGTAAGGATGATGGTTCTTTAAGAAGTATTCAGGGCTGGACACTAAGCTTGGATTCTCAGGGAAAAAAATGCAGGTTTGCATGATAAAGGATTTCTCAGTGCATGTGCTTTCTCTGAAAACTTCGCACAATGCTGAATTTTTACGTAATCTACGTTAAAGTTAATACTTTTACTCTAAGAGCATCTAATCTGGAGTGTATTATTTCACATATACCAAGTAATGCGTCTCCATTCATGACTGATATTTGAAACTTTTTACACTTTATGTTTACATTAAATGCTTAGAGAACATCGGCATGATGAATTAGTTCCTGTTTACACTTGAGTTGTAGTAAATATTTAAAAAGCTCGTGCATTAGATAAAGCGCATTACTGTATGTATGTGCCCTTCAGGAAAATCTGTAAGGATGCACAGATTTCGAAAATATAGGCCAATACCAATGCTTATTAATGTGGATAGACGGTAATGCCAAATACACCTAAAATCACAGTGCTGCTAGAATTAAACGCCATGTTGAACTTGTTCCTGTGTAACAAATGTTGCAGTGAACAGTTGTTTTGTTCTGTCTTCCAGTCAGGTGTCACATAGTGAATGTAGGGTTGTGGATACTGAACTTATGGACGATTTTATGAAAATAATGTACAATGTGGAATTCCCTACACAAGCGTGTTATTGTCTTTCTGCTAATTGAATGCATCTGTGATACGTTGAGATGGACTGGCATTTCTACTTTGGGTCCAGTGTTTCCAGGATAGAACAGGGCCGCCCAAGTATATTGATGGCTGACCAGATACTGTATATTCGCTCACTCATTTAAATTTTTTTCTGGGAGAACGGTGCCATCCACGATCGATTAACTAGTAGCGGTCAGTTCCGTCTCACACTACCGCGCCTGTACCTGAGAGGCAGTAAATGCATCAGACGCCAGCTGCTGTAAAAGGAATAAGGAGGACGTACTGATGGCCACACGTGCTCTACAGAGAAGCACAGTTTTGCACAGTGACCGGGCTCTTCTTTATAAAACCCAAGAAGATTAACCCTTAAAACTCAAGCGGTACAGATCTGTGCAGCAGCGCAACATTGGTCAATGACCGGTTTAAAAAAGAAAACAACTTCTTATACGGCTGTCCTCACGGTGTGTTTTGATGTGGGACTTCAGACTGTGCATTTGGGTTTTCCGATATGTCATGTAGAACTAAAGTATACATTTTACTGCCACCGTAATGTGTGAATGATGTCACAAAAATACACATTTTATTATTATTATTATTTTTATTATTGTTATTATTATTATTACACAGAAGCAACCTAACAACCATAAAACACCTGATCTTATGAATCTGCTATTTCTATTTCCCTATGTGTTTTTCCCCAGTTGTGTTTGATTTGATTTTGATTTGAATACTTTATTTTGAACATGAAACAATATAACAAACAAAATAAAATAAACAAGCACAATGAATATGTTCAAAAAGGAGTAGAAAGAATAGACTTATTTAATCCTACCCCTTTTGACTACTTAACAATTTCAGTCAATTTATACCACACATAATACACACACACACACACACACACACACACACACACACACACACACACACACACACACACATATACTGTTTATGTACATACAGTACAGGCCAAAAGTTTGGACACACCTTCACTCATTCAATGTGTTTAACTCCACATGTGTTCATTCATAGTTTTGATGCCTTCAGTGAGAATCTACCAATGTAAATGGTCATGAAAATAAA
>JAQMYG010000003.1:18543158-18555542 GCA_030014215.1 Clariallabes teugelsi
CGATAGACCAAAATCTCTACCGGTTGACAAATTTCTACCGGTTAACCGTGTATACCGGTATACCGCCCACCCCTAGGTGAGATAGGAGTATAACAGCAGGAATAACAGAGGGGTGCGAGTTATCGGGGGCGGAGCTTGTAGGACAACTTTCACACACACACACACAATAGCGGAATGACTGCTGTCTGAATAGCAGATTACATTTTTGTAAGTATAACTAAATAACTGTGTACTTAAATGGCGGACCTAACGCGTTAGATTACTCGTTACATCAAAACGTAATCCGGTCCTCTGAGTGGCACAGTGGTAAAGTCCTCGCCAGATCGCTGGTTCGGTTCCCGGGTGATGCTATAACCTCTCACAGCCGGAGGTCTAGAGGGAGCTGATTGGTCGAACTCTCTCAGAGGGGAGGGATGAGAGGTACTTAGTGCTCCCACATTAATCTCAGCCAATCAGGGGCGTCTGTGAGCTCGCCCACACTGAGGGAGTGGATAGCACTGTCCTCTGAGTGTGTTACGCCGCCCCTAACGGTGCGTGAGCGAGCAGTTCGAAAAGATGCGGTCGGCTGGCGTCACGTGGTTCGGAGGAAACACGTGATAGTCTTCGGCCTTCCCGGCTGAGTGGTAGTAGTAGCCTTAATTTGGGAGCCCCCTAGTGACGGGGAGGAATTGGACACGACTAAATTAGGGAGAAAATCGGGAAAAAACAAACAAAACGTAATCCAAGTAGTCTAACGCGTTACACCCAACACTGTTCACAACATTACATATAACCAGTGAAGAAGTGGAGAACTGCCAGCACTGTTTCCGTCTAGTCTAAAATCCTGCTACATTTTCTGTAAGGCAGCCTCGATATCATTCTGCAGTACATTATAGAATTATACTCAAATTCTTACCACGCTATGAGCACTCTCTTCCTAGGTAAGTTCATTATTCAAGTTTAGAGAATGAGAAGTAGTCACTGAGAGTACATCAAAGTCTGTCTCTTCATGAGGTAACTGTATGAAACTCTTCAGATTACTGCACTTTAATTTGCTTCATTGTGCCAACAGCTTCTGCTTTTGTCTCATGCCCCACTTCATATCAGCGCTGTACAGGTATTTTAGGGGCCCAGTAGCTGAACCTTTCTGCTTCTGCCTCGACAGTCCTTTCCGAACAGTTTTGTTGTTCTGCCCTAAAAAACAAATGGTTGGGAAAGTTTAATAACGCATGAGTTATGAATGTATAAAAAAAGTCTGAAATCAGTTTCTCTGCTTCTGCAGCACAACCAGTCAGGTGTGTGTTATAAGGACTAAACCATTAAGAGTAGCATTAAATCAAGCTTTTGCACGCAATGTGCGCATTAATATACATTCCTTTGATTATGAAATTTAATATTAGCAAAATTTGAAAGTATCAAAAGATTAGAGTAGTACAGTATATAATGCACCTTAAATCATTAAGGTGATTCTCCTCAGTTCCAAGAAGGCCAAAGAGGATAAGAGTCATGACCTACACTGTCATGAGGTTCCTGTCTTGAGATGATAATTTCGCTATTGGAACTTGGCAATAAGAAAACAAGCAAAAAAACAATACTGTACTTCTATATTTTCAAAGGAAACCACCTCACAATCCAGAATGTAAGGAACTACATCTGTACATTATATATGAACACTCACAACACACACACACACACACACACACACACACACACACACACACACAATGTGATCGTATTGGATATTTAATGTTAATATTCTGTTGCGTGTGATTTCCAGGTAGGAAAGCCAAGTAGAAGCAAGCACAACATCTTACCCAGTGGCAGCTTACAGTTTGTGTCTCTGAGCAAAGAGGATCATGGGGAGTGGGAATGTGTCGCCACCAACGTCGTCACAAGCATCACTGCCAGCACAAGACTTTTTGTAATAGGTAATGGAATGTGTACTTTATCATTTTAAGTGTGCATTCCTGTTATAAAATATGCTCATCTAATATGTGTTACAAGGCAGCACGGTGGTGTAGTGGTTAGCACTGTCGCCTTGCACCTTCAGGGTCCAGGTTCAATTCCTGGCCAAGTTCGATTCACGTCTCTGTATGCATGGAGTTTGCATGTTCTCCCCGTGTTTGGTGGGTTTCCTCCCACAGTCCAAAAACCTGCAGATTAGGCTAACTGGTGTTCCCAAATTGCCCATAGTGTGTGTGTGAGTGTGTGTGTGTGTGCCCTGCGATGGATTGGCACCCTGTCCAGGGTGTACCCTGCGTTGTGCCCTAAGTCTCCCGGGATAGGCTCCAGGCCCCCCGCGACCCTGAATACGTGATAAAGCGGTATAGACGATGAGTGAGTGAGCGAGTAATATGTGTTAGTTAAGCAATATCACATGGGAGAGAGTGCTATAGTGCTGAATATCAGCACGGCTGTTATGCAGTTTTAGGCACGAGGGCGCAGGCTGATTGCTGTAGTTTTTACAACTAGAAGTGTGATACCACTTTTGTACAACAGTTCCACAAACACCATTAATTATCAACAGATTATAATTAAAGGGGACAAAATGATGTTTTCTACGCTTCCAGCACACCTTATTTAACTAATTTGCTAATTAACCTGATGTTTCTGAGTAAAAGTAAGTGCGGTGGAGCAGGGGAACACTAAATTGTGCAGGACACATTTTTGTGTTGGCCTGCTCCACCACACACCTCCAGGACCAGGGTCAGGTCCCACTGCTGTATATCAGCTTCACCATCTCCTGAGTATAGACATTTTAGTGTTAAATTATCTATGATCTATACAACACATCCTTCTTTCAGAATTACTTCATTTATGAGTCACAAAAGTGATGTAACGTCTCCCAAGCCTGTCTGTTATGCGATATGCTCAGGTTAGACTTGGCATCCAGATAGATGGAGTGAGTCATTATCTGAAAGGTCTGTCAGGACTCCAAGTGCTCTGTCCTAATTGTCATGTTAGTATCGTGATTGTTTGATGATAAAAGTTGCATTCATGACACTTATATTTAATTAGGTGATGATTATAATGCTTAATATCGCTTGACTGTAAAATGACAGCTATTACTTAAGTTGAATGTATGAATGAATTAATGAATTTATAGGCATCATTTATCTTACAGTAGGTAAATTATCAGATAATCAGTAGCTGCTTTATCATGGCAATGTTGGTTTTAAAAGCTAAATTTTTTTAGGAAATATCTTTGGCAGGTAAGAGGAATAATAACGTAGTGAGCAGGTGTGAATGGTCAGACCTTCTGCCAGTGCAGGTGGGATTGCTCAAGAGGATCTGAGGGACAGAATCTCTATAGGGGTAGCAGGGAATGGGTTTTAACAGACCTCTGCAGAACTCTAGAGTAGTTTTATTTGTCTTCAAGTATGGATTTTATTCTTTCAAGTCAAAAAAGATACCAACTCGACTGAACATTTTTTTCATCAAAAAAATTAAGCAGTTGAAATAAATAATTTCACAAAGAAATACAGGTTCATATTAGTCAAATTTTGGAAACTTTGTAAGATCTTTTTCCACATGGTTTTTGATTGAATACTTCATTTAGAACATGAAACAATAAAAAACAATTTTAATAAAATAAAATAAACAAGCAAAATCTAAATGGGGTAAACAGAAGTATAAACGTATTAAATCTTACTCCTTTTGACTGTAATCATCACAGCCAATTTATACCAAACATTATTTATACATACACACATGCATACTGTACATATATACACATGGACACATATATTTTCATGTAATCCCTTCGTCTGCAGATACCTCTGTGAACAATTTAGGAATAATGATAATTGATGCCCATTGATTGTGGAATATCTACTGCTTGAAATGGCTTGAAAAGGATTCAAAATCAGATTTGTAAGCGAGAAGTGAACAATGACAGATTTTTTTTTCTTTTGTGGGTTTTTCAAGGAACAAGTCCCCACGCGCCAGCCAACGTCCACGTCTCGGTCTCCACAACCTCAGCTAATGTCTCCTGGGAACCCGGATATGATGGCGGCTTTGAGCAGACCTTTTCGGTCTGGTATGGCCCTGTGTAGGTCCCCCTAGCACCTATAGCTTTTAAATATATTTGCCCCTACCAGCATTTTGTTTTATATGTGACTTATGACTAAATTACCTTCCCCATTAAATTCTATGGAAGACAGAAGGAAACACGAATACTGCAGAAGTAGTCTTATCCAGTTATATTTCATATTTTAGATTTTCAGCCTTAGTGTTATGGTTGTTTTCCATTATATTTCTCTGTACAGGTTTTTCTCGGGGGTCTCATTTTGTTCTGTCTTTCCGAACAGGAAGAAGAAAACCGATCTAGGCCCTCATGACTGGCTGTCCATTCCTGTGCCCAGCATTCAGAACTGGTTGGTGGTGCAGGCCTTGGAGCCAAAGACGGCATATCAGTTCAGTGTGCTGGCCCAGAACAAGCTGGGCACAGGCCCGTTCAGTGAGGTAGTCACTGTGAATACAGTAGGTGGGTGCCATTTCTATTTATGCCCCCTGTATTGTGTAGTCAGTCTCTAACCACTCACTATACACACTGTCTACGTTCCGTACCTGTTACCTGTTTGTGTGTGCTTTTGTGTGTGTGTTTTTCTCCCGTAGTGTACCCTATAAGTACTCCGGAACCACTGGTGCTTCTTACCCCACCGCGGTGCCTCACAGCTAACCGGACACAGCAGGGTGTACTGTTGACATGGCTTCCTCCAGCCAACCACACCTCACCCATAGATCGTTACATTGTCGAGTTTCGCTTGGGAGAGAGGTGGGAGGTGCTCGACGACCTAATTCCAGCAGATGAGACTGAGATCATGGCTAGAGACCTCATTCCGGTAAGAGAAATAAAAGCAGTTTGTGTAATTGTGCTGAAGATTTAAATGAAGACTTGATTCTTACCTGATATCATAGGAATATAAAAGGGTATCTGCTGTTTTTTTTTTTTTTCTTTTCTTTTTCATCTCGGCTAATGGTGGATGTTTCATTTAACATTTTATGTTGTTGTGAGCTTAAAACAGGGAGCCGTGCCAAGCAACATTTATATTAAAATTATCATCATGCAAATTAATGACACTTTAAATTATTTAATATATGAATTTAATTAAAAGTTTTAGAGTATCTCGCCTGTTTTTTTGTTTATGTGCCCAGAGACAGACAGACAGATGAGAGGAAGCAAATTAGCATTTTCCAGCTAAACAAAAGGTGTTCAGTGATCCATTTATAGGAATATTCATCCGGACATCCGGCTACAGGAAGTATTACCATATAAGGAATGAGGAAGCACAATGAGGGGTGGTTTTGTAGATACAGAGGCATAGGAAAGTTCACATAATGTGTTTACTACTTTTTTTTTTTCAAAGCAGTGTCTGCCATGTAAATACCGGAGGAAATTTGCGGTCTCATTTTTGTTCTGGTTTTATTTCACCCTAGACGCTAATCAGCTCAGATACGGCATAAAAAAAATACTTGTTAGTTTTAAACTAAAGCTTTCCTGGCTTTTCAGCACTTTCTGCCACTGACTAAAACTGTTTTTTTTCCCCCAACTAAATTGCTTTCCCCTGTTGCTTTCCACTTTGTACTAAATTGCTAAGTACCTATTAATAGAGATAATAATTCACTTTATTTTAATTCAGTCATGCAATAGCAGTGGTGGTCATGTGATAATTTTCTGCTCCCTATGATATTCGACCTACACCCTGTTAACCCACTTTGAGAAAGTTGTAATATATTCGTCCGTCCCTCTTCTCCTAGGACTCGTGGTATGAATTCCGTGCTCTGGCAGTCATGGATGATCTCATTAGTGAAAGCAGTAATGTAGTGGGAGTGTCAAGCACAGGTAAGAATTTGAAATAAAGCTATTTTTAGATCCCATGATTTCACTGCTTTAGCAGCTCTAACCATGTGGCACTTCATTGCCCCCTGCTGGTCATAGCAGTTAGCGCGCTTCTTTCCCATGCTTTGTAGCATTAGTACTGTACAAGTCTGGGTGCGAAATGAATGCCAGTGGTTTATTAGAATTGAATAACGTAGTTGCTTTGTTGGCTGCTGTGTGAATAACTGCATGCGAGTTGGCTGCCGTGCTTCCATCATGTTTCATGCTCTGCAGTGTGTCTCCTCTCTCAGACCCCTTCCCTCCCACAGAGATCTCTGACGAAGGACTGGCCAGGCCAGTGGTGGCTGGGATTGTGGCTACAATTTGCTTCCTAGCTGCTGCCATACTTTTTAGCACGCTAGCCGCGTGCTTTGTAAACAAGCAGCATCGACGCAAGCTCAAGCGCAAGCGAGGTGAGTCCTGAGTCAGAAGCGGAATCAGAAATGATTATTTATTGTTATTGATGTGATGGGCAAGTAATATTTCACTTATAAAGATTTCGACTTGCCAATTGCTCCATATTAAACCAAATTAAAGCAAAGGGGATAAAAAAGATATTATGTGTTATATAAATAAATAAAGATATAATGTGTAGTATGCTTGTCTGTATGTATGTCTCTATGGGTAGGGGTATGTGTGTATAGATATAGAACACAAAAATACAACTGAAAAGAAAGTGTCAGAGTAACTACCTGTGCCAAATGTTCTTAGCACAATCGTGAGCCATATTCGGTAATTAATTGAACACTTTTCCTTTATAGTTGCCTGGCAGAAATGCAGGGTAAACAAGAAGAGAAGAAGGAAATCATACTTCCTTCTAACATTTGCTAAGAAAGGTTATCATTTGGTGGATAGAAATGTGAACTGCTGCTTTTCTTAATTTAATAATAACTATTGTTGTTTTGTCCATATGTCCAGATCCTCCACTGTCAATAACACACACCAGGAAAAGCATTGAGTCTCCGTAAGTATAGATGCATGGTAACATCCATCATACTTTACAGTTCGACAGATATATTGAAATGCTGTGTGTGTGTATAAGAAAGAGAGAGAGAGAGAGAGAGAGTATGTGTTTAAGTGTGTGGTGGCGGTGAGAGTAAAGGAGGAAGTACATGTAGAGTGGTAGACCAAATGGCTGACCCTAGCAGATGCCCTGTATAGTGTGAGGGATGCATGGAAGAGGATTTGAGTGACCAACTAAGTGATTGCTAAAAATGCATCTGTGCTTACATCTGCTTTTTAGTCAGCAAGATGCATTGATTTGCAATTACCAGCGATTCCATGCAGCTTCTCCATACTCTTCTGAGTTGGAGCCTGATCAATCATCGGTGGCAGCAGGACAAACTGTCACCCTGCTGCTTATACATGAGCTTCTGAGAACTGATTAGTGCAGCCATGGCCACCTATACATTTAAACGCCATTTTGAAGTTTATCCAGGGTTCAGTTTATGCCCAGCCCAAACTGAGGAAGGCATTTAATCCCATCCTGACTTCAT
The DNA here is from genome assembly GCA_030014215.1 of Clariallabes teugelsi. NCBI lineage: Eukaryota > Metazoa > Chordata > Actinopteri > Siluriformes > Clariidae > Clariallabes > Clariallabes teugelsi. The sequence goes on from JAQMYG010000003.1 coordinate 18,550,515, forward strand.
GGCAGGTTTTTGTAATTCTAGTCCCATGTTCCCATCCATTTTCATCCATCTTTGCATCACTGTTTGGAAACCCGGTCGGGTCTGATGGCCGCCTCTTGCCCCTCCTCTCTATTGTGTCTCTCACCGCAGGCCTCCTCTTACCCCTTTGCCTGGCATTGAGCCCTACTGGGAAGAGCCAGACAGGAGCAGCTACAGGCCCCCATCTACCAGTCCTCAGTGAGTGCCTGCACCTGCATCCCTTTCCCAGCACATGGCGCCGGTTGCGCCTCGCTGCCTTAGCTGCATGCTTTCTTCTTTTTTGGTGCGGACTTAGGTTGACTTTAGATTGGTTAAAGCCCTTTTGGCGTAACAGAACACCGCTGCTCCTATGTTTACCTACATATTTATATTTTTCGAGGTAGATGATTATTGATATCATTAGGCCTTTTTGTTTGAAGGTAGATATCAGATCTATATATCAGATCTAACAGTCACATATATTGGCCCTGTCCCCACTGCTACTCAATCGTTTTTGTCTCTTGTTTCCATTTTGATGTCCCCTCATGGTGCACCATGACACTGTCTTTTGTTTCATCCTCAGAGAAGTAACATATTGTGTGAACATGTTTGTGTGATAATGATAAACTTTTTTTGTTCTTTAATTATGGTCTTCTATAACAAAACCACTCCAAAGCTCTGACGTATTTTATGAGAGACTTGAAATACAATACCTAATGCATCTTTAAGATGTATTCTACAGAATAATAAGCACCATGTCTGCTCTGATTTACAGGCTTTCCTCTGGGAAAATTAGTCCAGAGAGCATTGCTTCCTCACGTCCTCCATCTCTGGCCAGTGTAGGCACACCTGGCCTCTATGTCAAGAAGCTGCCAAGCCCAAGGAAGGAGAAGGAGCTCTCATTGTACAAGCGAACCAAGCGAGCAATAACAGGCAAGAAGTACAGTGTGTCGAAGCATGAGGCTGAGGTCACCACTCCTATTGAGCTGATTAGCCGTGGCCCAGATGGCCGCTTTGTCATGGAGCCATCTGACATGGATACATCACTGAAGCAACGTCGCATTGAGGGCTTCCCCTTCGTGGAAGAGTCAGACCTGTACCCTGAATTCAGGCAGTCAGATGAGGAGAATGATGAACCTGGGCCCCTCCCCCCAGTTATGGCCACCCTCAGGCCCCAGATTTCGCCTGTGTCCTCAAGCCAGGAGTCCTACATGGTGCAGCCCCCAGCCTACAGCCCTCGTTTCCACAGGCCTATGGAAGGTACGAGCATCTTGGAGGGTAGTGGGCTTCAGGCCACAGGGCAGAGCCGGGTGTCCCACTTTCACAGAGTCTTTCCTCCGGGCCCTTTCTATGGCTATCTAGGTAGTGGTGCTGAGCTGGAGCTGCATCCTCCGTTCTACGCAGCCGATGTGAGCCCACGCAGCTCAGCCATGTCCTCTTCCTCACCACCGTGCCCCACCGAGGGGTCCTTCCACCATCCCACCATTGCTTCTGGCCACACACTTCCGCTGGCACATGGCCCACCCTCCTCTCGCTCTACTGACACTTGGCGCCCCCCTGACTTCCCCTTTTTAGGTCAGGAGGGTGCCTGTGTCGTTTTGCCACCACACCCTCCTCCCCCCCATCTACGCCGAGACGTGCCCGAGCCGCCACCGTACCCGTCGCGTAGCCACGCCCCCTCCAGCTCAGCGTTCCTGCGGCTGGAGGCGCTCCCTACTCAGGGCCTAGTGGGCACACATGCAGCTATGCAACAGGCCCAGATCGTGGGGCAGTTGAGACACACTGCCCACGGGATGGGCGTACCAGTGTTGCCTTACCCAGGCCGAGCAGGGAGCCCCAGCACGCTACGTAGCGAGAGCTCGGACGAGCCGTGGCTGAGCCCAAGGGCGGCACGCCGCCTGGAACTGGGCCTGCAGCAGGTGGTGCTGCAGCCATCACGCCTCTCACCCCTCACCCAGACACCTCCCAGCTCCCGTGCTGGCTCGCCCGACATCTTGGTGCGCCCGCCACCACGGCCGGGCGTCCTTCGTTCCTCACGCTCACAAGAGATACCCGAGAGCATGCGACACATCACCTTTTCCCGGAGATCCCTGTCCTCTTCCCCTGCCACCTCTCCCACCCTGGGCTCAGGCTCCATCCGCCTGCCTGGCCTGGGCTATGGTGCCCACGTGGCCTTTGCCACTGCAGCAGCCAGCTACCCGTCACAGTCCCCCTCACCCCCGGCGGAGAGCAGTGATGCTTTTGGTCAGCTGCCATCTCAAAGGAGGACAGATGAAGAGATGCTGCCCTCAGAGCCCTCACCAGGGTAGGTGAACTGCACCATTGGCGGTTCCAAAATCATGACAAAGAAATTTTCATCAGCCAGTCTGCAAAAGCAGTGCCCTTCATGCTTTTGCTGTTTTTATTTTAAACCAATTCAACAATAGCCTCAGTTAAAACATTTTTTCAAATACACATTTAAAATCATACTGTACTCTTCCTCATATATTGTAGCTCTTCTGCTATAATATCACTTTTTATTCTTTTATTGTCTTTACAGAAATAAGCATAAACTGTCCTTGTTTATGACTTTTGTAGCCTTTTGAATGGTTCAGTAATTTCCTAATGCTTTCCTGATGAATTCATGACTCTTTTGCTTTTTTTGTCCTCGTTTATGGGCTGGTCATCTCATGTCATTTTCTCCAGCTCCAGTCATTTTCAACTCATCTCTCTCTCTCTCTCTCTCTCTCTCTCTCTCTCTCTCTTTCTTCCACTCCCACTGACTCAATGCTTTCTTCATCAGGGTGGCCTTCTTAGGCGGCCTTTCTTGCCAGGGATGAGCCTGCACTCATCTCTTGCAATGTTCACCATCCTCATCTAGAGTAGCGACGGCTGATTGAAAAAAGAAAGAAAACACATTTTGTCCTTTCAGGCTTTGGTAGTCTTACTTTCTTTGTTTTTGATCTCAGCTATCTGGGCAGCATTGTTGTGACCAGGTCCTCTACACCATAATAGGTAAGGGTTGAGTCCATGTCTGAAAGGGGAGAGGTTAGCAGGCGGGGCCTTAAACCATTTTTCTTCATTTAAAGGGGAATTCTATTGATCATTGTTTTTAATCAAATAAGGAAAGAATTCAAGTTAATAATTAATTTTAAATACTTTGAATTTAAAATACCAAAATTCCATTTTTGTATTTCTCTAGCAACCCAACTAGTTTGACCAAACAAGAAAATATAGCTTGAACAGATTTCGAATGAGTGAGTTTTAGTCACAGACTCACATATTCCCCTTTAAACAGTTATTCCATGTCCAAGCCTATCATGCATGTCTTCTTTAAATTTTCTCCCTCGACGACCAATAAGTAATGGTGATCCTGAGACTAAAATTCTTGTCCCATTTGTTGTCCCAGTGGTTTGGTTTCTTTTCTTCATGTGACTGTTGTTTATTGGCCATTCTACCCCCTCCCTGCCATCTTTTCTCCTGTCAGCATGGTGAAGCCACTCTGTTCATGCTAACCAGAGTTGTGCTTGATGTGACTGTAGGACTGTAGTGTGTCAGCCATGTCTCTCCCCCACTCCTCTACTAATGCCTTTCGCTTTCTCTCTCCACAGCCTCAGCAGCAGGGGAGACTCTCTATAAACGCTTTGTGTTTCTGTGCCTTGTGATTCCCATGAGTTGTTGGCTGACTCTTCCGTGTGGACTTTTTCAGTTTTCATGGTCTCCTTGTCGTGATAGTGGGATGGCATGTATGGTTAAAACTCAAATAGGCAGAACGGAAGGGGGTAGGGGGGGGGACTTTGGGGGGGGGGGGGTATTACTTTGACTGTGATTAGAAAACGTTTCTAAGCAACTGGGCTTTGGCTTTTCGTTTTTTACAACAGCATGAGGTAAACAGGAATTCTGCAGTGCCAATGTTCATTTAATGACTCTCTGAAGACAAGAAATTGAACGTAAACTAATCTAACCAAACGAATGTTATTGCTCACAGGAAATAATTATTCTGAATTTGAGTGTAAACCCTTACGTGATTGTTTCCTAAAAGCAGAAGTGTCTTGTGAAATGTGAACTAACTTTACTAAATCATTCCTTAAATGATTGCCTTATATAAAGTATGTTTCATATTCTGTCACTCAGTGGAATTAGTAAGTAAAATAATTAAGTAAGATCTTACTGTATATGTAACACTGGCTTATGTACAATAACTGGTATGATCGCTTTTGGTTGTGTAAAATAATGCTGCTTATTTTGCCTCTGCCTGCTTGTCTTGTAGGGAACCTCTAGGTGCGGTGAGAGTGCCTGCAGGGTCTGAGAGCTTTGAAACACTGTTTTATCATTGTATAAAAAAAAACAAGAAGGTAGCTGCAAACAACAACAACAACTCTACGTCAAAGAAAAGAACAGGTCAGTGGTATATATAATTATAGTGATTATATAATGTACTTTTTATTACCCTTTTTTAAATTATTTTTTTATTAATCGTCGGTTATTTTACACATGCACATACAAATACAGTCTCAGCTATGCAGTAAAAAATAGCAGGAGATATACAAACAAGTAAACAAATTAACACAATCAGGCTGGGGACTAAATATGCGCCCTAGAATAGAGAGTCAGAGAAAGTTATTAATGTAGCACCAAAACGGTGTCCATAACAACCAAAAATCATCAGACTTTTGATGTATATCATAGGTGAGTTTCTCGAGAGGAAATAATGTACATGCTTGAGACAACCACATTTTAAGGGATGGTACTTGAGAAGATGACCACAATAGAAGTATGCATTTCTTTGCCAAATAAACCAAAATTAGAAACAGGTGTTTGGCGTGGAAGCCCAACACATTCCCTACTCCACTATTCAATAAATAAAATTCCAAAGAAAAGCACAATTCTAACTTAAAGAGCCTTTGTAGAAAACCATGTACTCCCTTCCAAAAAGAAATGATTTTGTCGCAATACCAAAAACAGTGAAGGAATGTTCCTTTGCATTTTTTACAATTAAAACAAAGATCAGAGGAGTTTCTGTTAAACTTTTTCAGACGTAAAGGTGTGAGA
>JAQMYG010000003.1:18607417-18651630 GCA_030014215.1 Clariallabes teugelsi
TCTAAAGAAGTCTTTTTAAACCCTAGTATCTATACTTCTACTCAAGTAATGAATGTGAATACTTTTGACACCACTGAACAGTATATGGAAGCCTTGCTGGTATACAGTAGGTTAACGGGGAGACTTCAGACTGCAAACTGTGCTTTTGAGTTTTCGGATATGTCAGGTAGACCGCAAGTTATCGTTACTTTTATAATTATATAAATTGTGCATTCAGAGAGGCTCTTCCTTTATTGTAATGCTGTGTTATTTGAGTTACTGTTGCCTTTCTATCAGCTTGAACCATTTGGCCATTCTCTTCTGACCTCTGGCATCAACAAAGCATTTTTGCCAAAACACCTGCAGTCAATGAATATTTTCTCTTTTTCACACTATTCTCTGTAAGCCCTAGAGATGTGAAATAGAGTGTGTGAAAATCCTAATAGAGCAGTAGTTTCATAAACACTCAGACCAGCCTGTCTGGCTCCAAAAACCATGTCATTTACAAAGCCACTGAAGTTACCTTTCTATCTTATTCTGATGCTTGGTTTGTACTTCAGCAGATTGTCTTGACCATGGCTACATGCCTACATGCATTGAGTTGCTGCCATGTGATCAGCTGATTAGCCATTTGTGTTAACTAATGAGGTGGCCAGTGAGTGTATATTATATTATGTTATGTTGATTTATGGAGATTAGTACATTTGTCTTGAGAGTCTCAGAGAAGTTTAAATCAGCTGTCAGTGAGGACTGTAACACCCACCCATGCAGCATGCTTGTGCCAGAAGGGACTGGCACTGAAACTGAAAAATAGAATGTTTGAGACTCTCAAGACAAATTACTGATTTCCATAAATTAACATAATATAATAAAACTGAGAAACAAATGTGAAAAACTGAAGAAGAAAAAAATCCCTTTATTTAACTTCTGTTAGTTTCTTAGTTTGTATTTATTTTTATTCACTTTCAATTTATTTATTTTTGTTTAAATCCTTAATTGAGGTTAATCTTTTTTTTTTGACACAAATCTAGTTCCATACTGTGTACATATAACTCAATAAGAGTAAAATAAGATTATAAAGCAAAATTCAATCTATCATTTTGTTGGAATTAGTGCAGACTTATAAAGTGACTACCCTGTCTTTACTAAAAGTAAATGAAATGTTTTTAGCTTCATGGCTTAGAAATTGAGAAACCTTTGGGTGATAGTAGCTCTTAGTGTAATTGTTAAGATCGAGCTAATAAATCAGGATACTGAATTATACTGAATTATACCTAGGCTATCTACAACAACAGCATGAAGGTGGTCATTACTATTTTGGAATTTTAAGTGAATTTTAATTGAAAGAATTTTCATCCAGTATTGTTTTAGGTGCATAGTAAGAATGTACTGAATACATTTTTAGAGGATCTGATTTATTTGTTTTTCTAGGTGGTAGAGGAGATAGTGGAACACTACGATCATCTAAAAGTGAAGAATCTTTGTCGTCAAATAATCTTGAGGGTAGCGTGCTGTTTTCATCTAATTAAATGTTTCTTTCTCTAATGTGTGTGTTCTATATTGAGTAAATAAATATGTTGCTTACTTCAGGTGGATCAGCAATGTATCAAGCACGCAGGCCTCGCTCTACTAGCGTCGCCATGTCCACTTCCTTCAACGAAGAGCTGCTTAATAAGCGAGTCCACAAAGACTTGCAGTTAAGCCAAAAAGACAGGAAAAACACAGCTTTGTCCACCACTTGTGTGCCTGCTCTCATATCGACCCCACACTCTGCTGATGCAGATATTGGCAAGGCTTCTCTCGACTTTGACCCAATTTTGTTTCAGTGCAGTACAACTCCAACTGAAGCTTCTGTGTCTGAAGAAAGAAAAAGAGGCAGCAGATGGAAGGCTGGAGGCAGTTCCAGTGAATCAGAAACCTTTAAAAAAGTAATTCCTAAAGGAACATCTGATGCAATCCTAACAGTTTCAGAGGACGCAAAACTTAAGCACTCAGTGACGGCAAAATTTGCAACAACTACTACAGTTAAAGAAGAACTGAAGCCCTCACAGACTGCTCCTGTGGGTCTCACACAAAAACCAGAAATTGCTTTAGAGATGAAATCTTTGTCTGTGCCGCCCACTGAAGTGATATCAACCTTGGTCAAACACAGTGAGTCAACATGGAGACAAGATTGTCAAAACAAGCCTTCCTCTTTACCCCAGACAGAGGCTGCAGGCCTTGACGAAACTCACAGTGAGGAAACAAGAAGTGTGAAACAAACAGAATCAGGTTAGTCCAAGTGTGTTTGCCATTTAACATTTAGAAAAAGTTTTTACCCTCACATTATCCTACATGTTAAAAAACTATTCTTAGCGACTGATGGTGTACACACTTTTACTACATCTTTGTTTTTAAGCAGCTTGCTATTTCTATGAAAAATCCTATTCATTTTTTCCCCTTATTTATAGGTGCTGTGACCTTTGATTGCACTCCAGGGCTAGTAAGATCAGTGTCGCTCATAACCTCCCAGCCAGCTGTAAAAAGTGCTGCCCGTATGCTGGCTCTGGCTTTGGCCGAATCTGCGCAACAAGCCACCTGTTTGAGGAAACGAGGGAGTTCAGAACCACCAACTCCTGTTTCCCCAAGTCACATTCTGGACCCACTCTCCATACTGCAGTGGCCTCAAAAACTTCCTTTACCAGCTCAGACATCATCTACCACTAGAGGACAATGCTGTGGGACCTGCAAAACATTTGGAAAACCTTCAAGTGTCATCTCTACGGGAAGTTACACCGATGCCGGTAGCCTGCAGAGCACTTGTGCATGTCATGGCAGCGAAAGTGGACTTAGCTACTCTGATGGAGGTGATGTTTCTGCTGAAAGTCATGAAACAAATGTGCAGCCCCTCGACATACCTACTGTTAAAAGTTTAGATACTAAGCAGGATGCTGAAAGCCATATACAAATGAAAGAAAATGTCCGCCATGTTGGAGTTGGTACAGATGGTGGAAGCCCAGAACAAAGTTCAGAGATGGAGTCATACAGGAACATTGCCTCTCCCACACAGTCAGAGACATCACACCATACAACAAACAGTCAGTCGGCCAGAGCTTCTCTTCTCAACAAGCAAGCTGCCAATGCTTCCAACTTCCGTGTGATATTAGCTGAAGCATCTATGCCAGCTTCAGTGCATGACGTTCTTCCACAATCTCCAGATTCTCCTATGACTTCCACTTACCAGTGCAGCCCCAAAGATGAAATTTTAAGGCCATCAGAGCAAACTTACTGGTCGGGTCCATTTGGACAGACCAGTTCTTTTCATCCTGATTACATGCAGTACCAAGGTAAGGTCTTCTCCAAGGACCACTACAACACTCTGGCACCAAGGTCCCTCCACCAGTCCATTAAATACAAGAGTCAACAAAGGAAAGAACACTCTCCCAGCTTTCTTTACAGATATGATGGCCCAAGATACCCACCTATGGATGGTGCATCTGTGTATCCCACAATTCGTAGGGTACGCTCCATGCATGCACCACCAGAGGACACATTTTTCTTCCCACATCCATCTTACCAGAACAATACTTACCACAGACAGGTTCTCTCTGATATCTGCCAAGTGAGGCCATATTTTGAGGATGGTAAAGTTCAATATAGGTACAAGCCCTATTTAGGAGCCCAGTATAACAACCTGGATCCATGTAGAGTAAGCGGCCATGGATACAGCCACTCTTACACTCTCCTCAGGCGGCCTACCTACCCTGCTAGAGTGATGAGAAACCCTGAAAACTATCACAACCCCCTATTAAACATGCCCTATAGCAGGGAAAGAAGTTTTGTAAAGCAAGGCACTGGTCATTTTCCAAGAACTCGAAATGTTGGTCCATATGAGGGTTTTGATGCTGGATTATCAGATCGACATTTCAGTCCATCTATTAGGCAAGGAAATATAGAAAAGAAGAGACTGCAAGATTTTGCCCCCCAGTCCCATCTTCAAAAGGAGAGCCAGAGGGGCCAAGAAACATTGCACACCAGGAATAAATCTGATTCAGCCAAAGATCTGCTTATTTCTACTGAAGGGGCAGATGGGAAATACAGGGTTACCATGGTGTCCCATTACTCTCCTGAACACGCACTTCCTGAACCTAATGCCCCCCTTCCCATCCAGACAGAAAAACAGAGAACTGGGCACAGTACCAAACCTGTCTCGATGCTAAAGCAAAGTCGGTCTATGCATAACTACACACAGCACACACTAGAACCGCAACCGCATAAGCTAACTCTACATAAAGAATACAGCTGCCCTGATTTTAAAAACACAGATTCGTCAGAGCACAGCAGTGCCCGCCTTCACAGCCAGGATAAGCTGATTAGGATGCACAGCAGCCATCCTAAAGAAGACTTTCAATATGCTTGGATTAAGGGTTGTGCTTTGGAACGATCAGCGAGGTCACAGAGCATGAAAAGTCATCGACAACCCAGACAGGCCAAAATGACTCTGGAGCATGATCATAGATTTTCACATCCCATTCAAAGCAGGCCAAGGACTCGTAGCATGTTTGCACCATCTCGTACCGATTACGTGGATGGTTATGTGTCTTTGCAGCCCAAGGTACAAGGAATTTTCCCGAATTATGGCTGCATGCCCCCTCATAGTAACCGGCTATACTCTACAGCTATGGGCACTGGACGCTTTCTTCACTCTGAGATTAGGCCTGAGACAGAAATATATGCTGAATAATAGCTACTTTAGATGTGTATGGAAAAAATACAATGTTATTTTATTGTTCAGAGTCTATTACTGTATATTAAAGAAAGGAAAGCATAAGGTATTTTAATAGGGTATAAATTTACTTGTACATTATTCTATATTACTACACGTCAGATAATACTATTAGTCATAGATCCGGGAGACATCACAATAACCAAAAGTCAACAAACATTTTTACTAACTATGAAGTATAAATTATTTGTAATAGATAAAATGTCATTCTTCAGCTTAAATTTCATGACTATAAAATAAATCTTCTGAAATAAATTTTAACATTACACTTAAATGCATACTTGATCTTACTGTACAAGGTATTAATTAACCGGTATTTAGATTCATATTTCTTCATAGCACCAAATGGCATTCAAGGAACTGTTTCTCAGATTCTTAATTTATATTTTTGTAATGTCTTTTTTGTGTCTTTTTATATAGTAACTTCTCTGATGAATGCTGTCTACACATCTTCTGTCATAAAACAGAATAACAGACACAGGCCCTGATTTACTAAGATCTAAAATAATTGCGGTAAATTGGTGTATGCAATGAAATTCATCGCATGAATATTTATTGTGTATTGGAAGTGATTTCCCCCCCAAAAAAGAAATTGTGTAAAAGAACATGTAAGGTCATGTTATAGTCATCTCTCAAAGATTTCTTAAAGAATAAACTGAATTTGAAAATACACTAATCAGCCATTACACTCATCTTCATTACCGCTTCATCCTGTATTCAGGGTCGCGGGGGCCTGGAGCCTATCCCTGGAGACTTAGGGCACGAGGCGGGATACACCCTGGACAGGGTGCCAATCCACCACAGGACACACAGACTTGCACACACTCACACACTCATTCAGACACGGGCAATTTGAGAACTAATCAGCCATTACATTACAAAGTAAAAGAATATGCCTAGTATTGTGTATGCCTAGTCACTTGTGTTGCTAGGGCAGCTCTGCCCCTTCAGGGTATGGCTCCACAAGACCTCTGAGGGTGTGCTGCGGTTTCTGGCACCAGGACGTTGGCAGTAGATTCTTTGGATGCTGTGGGTTTCGGGGTGGGGCCTCATTTTTACCCATGCATCCCATGGGTGCTTAATCAAATAAGGATCTTGGAGGCCTGGTAGGTAGCCTTGGGTGTTTTGCCTGCTGGGTCCTGTGAGTGAAATGCCGTGGTGCTCTGCCTGATCTGGTGGCTTTCCACCGTGGCCAGCATTGATTTGCCAATTTGTGATGTATTGACTTTTTTGTGGGATCAGAGCCAGACAGGAGCCTTTGCTCCCCTGTGGCATGGGTGAGCCTTGGGTACCCATCATCCTGTTACTACTTGACTGGTGTATATTTGGTGATCAGTGTTGTTCACTTCTATTGTCAGTGGTCATAATGTTATGGCTGATTGGTGCATGATGAAGACTATTGAGATGGATTGAAATGCAGTATAAAAAAAATGCAAAAAACAAAATACAATATAAATGAAAGAATAGAATTAGTGTCAAGATGGTAATAACATTTTTTTGTCTTTGGCATCAAAATGTGTGCTGAATATCTCAGATCAAGATTGACATTGATAATATTGTAATAAAAAAAACTTTGGATCATTTTCTGAAACATAATTGTACTAAGCTTTGTTATTGTTGAGATGCTGTAAAACGGTACAATTTTAGCTTCTGAAAATCTAATACCTACCTTTCAGGTATATTCATTTGTGCAAAAAATCGCTGTGTCTATTGTGAATTTCAGGTAAATGTGCAAAATAATTGAAATGCACTGACACTGCCAAGTATATTCCATATATTCCACCTCAAGGTATAAGCTCCCAAAAAAAAAAAAAAAAGACAGGCATTCTCAGTCACATTCTTTGTTGTCAAGGTATACACATTCTAGTTAAACTGGGTTTTATTTGTTCTTTTACGCTTATTTATGCTTATTCAAGAATGGAGGTCAAAGCGTCCAAAAAACACACCCAAACTTGACCAAAACTTGCTCCATTTCTTAAGTCTTTTTTTTTTTTTTTTCCATTTTATTTCAGTGTTGCATCAAAGTTGTCAAATGGAAGCAAAATTTGCTTTAACAAAAACAGGTTTGTCTCAATCGAAGCAGCAGTTGCTGCATCAGCTGGAATGTACAGTATATAAGTCTTGTGGTGTTGAACATATTTTATTTAATACTGTTTATATGTATGTAGTGAGTGAATAGACAAGCACTTTATAATTAGACCCAGTCTGTGAAACAACCAGAGACTATAAGATAAAGATAATGAATAACTTTGGTATGCAACGTAGAGTTAACGGAATTAAGAATGAGGGATCCTATAACCAAAAGTCAGGGTCATGCAGTTGAATCGACCATTAAATGGTTACGAAATGGGAATATAATGTAAAGTCATATATTTATTTAAATCAACGCAGTCATTATTGTGTAGTTGTGCTAAGGGTTTTCATGTTGTCTACTCGTTTTTATGTTGTACTATTGCGCTCATTAAAGTTGTCTATTCAAAATGATAAGAACTGTGTCCTTATTTACCTTAACATCTGTTTGACAAAACTACACTTGACTTTTAATGATAATTGTTTTATTGCTTTTTTGTCAGTCTTTTACAGTCTAGTCTTTAATCAATACTTTTTTTTTTATGCCAGTGGGACTGGTTTGAGAATTTTTGAAGTTGCTTCCCTCCTGAGATTTTCTTTAACAGCAGCTTCTTGAGTTTAAACAGAACGATGGTAAAATAAATGCCTTGTTAAGGAGAAAGGTCAGAAAATGACTGAGTTCAAACTAACAGGAAGGCTATGGTATCTTAAATAATGATTATTTTTAATGTTAAATACATAATGTACAGTAGATAATGTGAACAAGAAACCTGGGATGAACACAATCTTAATAAGAAATAATAACAGCAGTAGCATGTTGGTTTGTAATATCCATGTGAAATTATCCATCAAGGGTAATAAAGTATACATTTTTACTGGAAAGTTGGTTGGAAATGGGACCATCCACAACAGCAAAAAGTACAGAAAGCTTAAAGCAAATGTGGAGAATCAAATTTAATCCTTCAGGTCCAGAGGGCGAGAGGAGTCAGAGGAACCAGGCCAAAGATCTGCTTATTTCTACTGAAGGGGCAGATGGGAAATACAGGGTTACCATGGTGTCCCATTACTCTCCTGAACACGCACTTCCTGAACCTAATGCCCCCCTTCCCATCCAGATGTTCCATGGTTTACATCATCTACTATACAGTATATACAGGGTGTCCCAAAAGATTTGACATCATTTGAAATATAAATATCTGAGTAACTACATGTCCTAGGTAAATGAAATTAAATAGGCTTCATGTTGAAAAATTAAAGAATTATAAAAATCTCAACAACATATTCAAATGGATATAGATTTTTATAACCGATTTCATAATACTTAGCAAATGTTCAATATTGTGACACGACACATGTCAAGTCATAGTGCAGCTTCTGCCAAACACGTTGTAGCATATCTTGCGTAACATTCTCCAGCGCCCCAATGATTCTCTACTTGAGTTCCTCTAGGCTTGTAGGAAGAGGCGGGATAAAAAACACGAGGTGTCAAGTGAGGTGAATGTGGTTGCCATTTCAACAGTACATTGTCAATATCGCTGACATCCGCGATCCATCTTCCTAGTAGATTCTCATTAAGTAATGTTTTAAGTAAAGCATTAAACTAAAATCATTTGAGCGAGAATTGGCTATGTTGTTAGACCATGAAATAATTTATAAAAGTTAGTTTTTTTAAGGCACTGTGTGCACAGTTTGCTTCTTGATTTTGTGATTTTCATTTTCACATCTGAGGTATTTTGACTTGATCATGAAACTGCACTATCTGTATTCTGGAACACAGAAAGTCACACATCACATACTGTATCTGCAGAATAAATTCGGTGTCGTTTTCTGCCCATCTAAATGCATCTACTGGCAGCAAAGCAGCAAAACTATTATACAGTCTGAAAAAGAAACAGCGCCACAGCTACAGTATTAAACTAAACTAAACTAGAGAGAATTAGCTAACCTTGACCTTGATTGTCTGGTTTATCCAACCAGCAGACAGCTGATCTATAGTCACTACAAGGTACTGTAAGCATGCAGTATACTGCAAGAATTATTAGTGTATACATTAAAGGATCCTGGGCATCATGGTGGCATTGATGTTAGCACTGTAGCCTCATACCTCCAGGGTCAAGGGTTCGAGTCTTGCCTTTAGGTCTGTGTACAGTATGTGTGGACCTCGTGCTTGGTGGGTTTCCTCTGGGTCCTCCAGTTTCCTCCCACAGTCAAAAGACACGGACATTAGGCCAGTGTCCAGGTTGTACCCTGGCTTGTGCCCAGAGTCCCCTGAGATGGATTCCATGCTTCCCCTGACGATTTACATGATAAGCGATACAGAAATGATGAGTGATATAGAATAAATGAGGTTTTAATGTGGATTATCCCGTAGTCACTAAAAAGTCTTTACAAGTCAATTATCTCTAAAAAAAAAAAATAATAATAAAATTTTAAAAAAGACGTCTGTCCCAAAATTTAGGCACTGTACAGTTAAAGGATAAATGCACCAAAATTGTCTACAAATGTTTCATTTAACAAAATCACTGTTAATATGTTGTTTATCAGTAGGGGGCCTGAACAAACAGGCTGTAATGAATAAGTGATTTACAGGGTTGAATAAATCAGATCTCACAATAAATCAGTTGAATAAATCAGTATCACAATTTCTGAAATGGTGCCATGTACTGTAACTTACTGTATCTGGGCCAAAACACTCAACCTCTATGTCACTCCTCCTTTCAGTGTCAGAAGCAGGCACAAAAATATTTTTCTGTTAAATATTAATACAGATAATATACTGTAGGTTCACCTTTTTTCTAATAGAAAACGCTACTGTATGTTCAGTTTAGGGTGTTAATTCAAATGCTAGAACAAATCCAATGACAAAGGTCCTACAGATCCAGACCAGTTTCAGGAAAGTGCAGGAAAGTGCTTTACATCACAGCATACAAACAAGGCCATGGGGAACTACATGTCCCAGCACATGCGCTCTAGATCCCAGATTACTGATTACTACCACCTGAGCATCGTCACTCTACCCTCACTCACACGGTATATAAGATCCCCCAATCTACTCTCCTAACTGCGAAGTAATACACAGTGTTGTCAAGCCTTGTTACATGTATGCTATTCCAGTTATTGATACTCTGCAGTTATTGATTTTCTGAGCTTGTTTGCCTGAGTAAAGAACATCAGTAAAGCCTGGTCAACCTGCATTTATGTCTGTCACAGAACTCAGAACAACCAGATCTGAAACCTGGCAATGAAGTGACAGTGAAGCTCTAGTATTGGCCAATGTTTTATGTGTAGACTGCAGAATGCCCGGGCCATCTTTGTACATCTTTGTGTCTTTTTAAATAGAACATGACTCATGGTCACCTAATTCTTGGGTCATCTCCTTTTTGATGAAACTACAGTATTTTCAATTTTGGCATAGTTGGCATGCCAGTGGTGGGTGAAGTAAATAAATTCTGTACTTGAGTAAAAGTAATAACATGCTAAGTAAAATATATACAGTAAGTCTTCCATTTAAAATTCAACTCAAGTACAAAGGTATTGAGATTGTATTAGGCTGCTGTTGCTTTTAAAACCAAGTTTCAAACACCTGCTACATTACTGAGTGTTTCATGGAGGAATGCAAATCACTAAATTACTTACAGGCCACAATGCTTACTGAAAGCATTAGCATTGTTGAATACAGTATGGCAATGATGTTGAAGAGTCTTCCTCACCAGTTTTGCGAGATGTTCTTGCTTTAGCTGGTAATTGAATATGTGTTCAACCCAAATTCTGGAAATTTTAGTATATATTTTTTTATTTAAATAAAATGAAAACTAAAAGAATTTCAAATCACATGAGCCAATATTTTTATTTACAATGGAACATAGGGAACATAAATGTTTTAAACTGAGAGATTTTACAATTTTATGCACAAAATGAGCTCATTTCAAATTTGATGCCTGCTACTGTACAGGTCGCAAAATAGTTGGAACTGGGGCACGTTACGATGGTAGACATCTGGGCATTGATGTTAAGAGTTTCTGAAGTTTTGATGTTGGAATTTGGTCCCATTCTTGCCTGATAGGTTTCCAGATGCTGAAGAGTTTATGGTCGTCTTTGACGTATTTTTCGTTTACTGGTGCGCAAACTGTTCTCTATAGGTGAAAGATCTTGGCTGCAGTTCAGCACCTCGAGTCTTCTACTACGAAGCCATGCTGCTGTAATAGCTGCACTATGTGGTTTTGCATTGTCCTGCTGAAATACACAAGGCCTGAAATAGACTTCGTCAGCACGGGGCATATGCTCTAAAACCTTTATATCCCATTCAGCATTCATAATGCCTTCCAAAACATGCAAGGTGCCCATACCGTATTTCCGCATGCACCTCCATAACATCAGAGATGCTGGCTTTTAAACTGAATGCTGATAACAGGCTGGAAGGTCTCCCTCCTCTCTAGCCCGAAGGACATGGCTCCTATGATTTCCAACAAGAATGTCAAATTTGGACTCGTCTGACCATAGAAGACTTTTCCACTTTGATGCAGTCCATTTTAATGAGCCTTTCCCCACATGACATGACAGCGCTTTTAGCGCTTTGTTCACATATGGCTTCATTTTTGCATGATAGAGCTTTAGGTGGCATCTGCAGATGGCACGGCGGATTGTGTTTACCGACAGGGGTTTCTAGAAGAAGGGCCCATTTAGTAATGTCAATGACACAATCATGCCGATGAGTGATGCAGTGTCGTCTGCGGTCTCGAGGACCACGGGAATCCAACAAAGGTGTTTGGCCTTGTCCCTTACACAAAGAGATTTCTCCAGTCTCTCTGAATCTTTTGATGATATTATGTACTGTAGATCGTGAGTTTTGCAAAGCCTTTGCAATTTGTCATTGAGGAACGTTGTTTTTAAAGTATTCCACAATCTTTTTACGCACTCTTTCACAGAAAAAAAATAAATAAAATTTCAATGCTGCCCAGTGGTCACACAGACTACCTCTGAGGTTGTCTGTCAAAGGTATTTAAAACTAAAGACACCTTAAGAAAAAACAAGGCATTACTAATTACTCCTTTAATGGGTCTGGCAAAAGAAGACACAGGAATCAGTTGTCAAAGTCTCAACAAGAAGTCATGTGCGTAATGTGTGTGTGCAAGAAGCGCCTGCACTGAGTAGCTCACTGTCACACTCCATAAGGATGCCGTAAATGTGGCTTATTTATAAGGGGACTTCAAATTTGCCTGGAAGATCTGTAAGGTTGTAACAATTTTAATGGGTCTTTAAAACAACTTGCAGTCCTTTAACTCTCCCCAAGCACAAATTGAGGTTTTGGGAAAGCTTGAATGCATTATTCATCTCATTTCAATTTATGTACTTTGGCTCCTTCATAGGGGCACCGTGGCTTAGTGGTTAGCACTGTCCAAGTTTGATTCCTGCCTCGGGTCTGTGCACAACGAGTTTGCATGTTCTCCCCATGTGTGGTGGGTTTCCTCTGGGTACTCCGGTTTCCTCCCACAGTCCAAAGACATGTAGGTTAGGCTAATTGGTATTCCCAAATCGCCCATAGTGTGTGTGTGTGTGTGTGTGTGTGTGTGCGCGTGGATTGGCACCCCATCCATGGTATATCCTGCATTGTGCCCTAAGTCTCCTGGGATAGGCTCCAGGCCCCCTGCGACCCTATTGATAGAGGATGAAGTGGTAAAGACGATGAATTAGTAAGTGAGTAAATGGATACATCATCCTCCAATGATGATTTAGAGGACCCTGTCTGAGATTCGGAAGCTACTGGGATAGCTTCAGTGGTGATTAAGTAGTCAATGTCAAAAATAGACAATGCGTTAAAAGTAATCAATGAACAAATATATTTGCCAATTTGACAAGTTGTTGATTGTCCACAAGGTAGAAACGAGTTGTTAATGTCATACACCCAGCATTATGCTCAGGCCTTCAAGGTGCTGTATAAGTATACACTATATGAATTCCATCTCTGTAATGTGCTTCCAAGCTGCAACGCAGTAATCCAATGGGCAGATGGTTTAACTTACCATACACAAGGTGCTGCCTGAATTTGACGCCTGACAATCTTGCTCTTTGAGATCTTTTTGATGGTCTCACAGTGTATGACAGACTTGATTTTGAAAATGTATGTTGTTGAAAACATCTGCTAATGTGATCGCACTCAGTCTGTTTAGTGTGTTGTGTGTTAATACTGTTATGAAGAGGGGCATTGAAAGCACGTGCACAGTAAGAAAAAAGTTGCCTATGTGAAACGAACTGCCTTAAAATTTTAATTATCTCCCTTTGCCTCCTCCCCCTCCTTTTTCACAGTCTGTGTAGACATATCTAGTAAATATGTTAACCTATTTGCAGCCAATTATGCATGAGCAAGGTAACATATTGTATGTGATAATTACTGTGAATTAAATAATTTCAGCTACTTTGATGCACAAGTGTTAATAGCTACTCTAGGCATCGCTAAATTGACTACATAACACTTTTACAGAACTGAACCTGTTCATTTGTGTTTTGGTCTTAAGTCGCTTTATATCTCTTATGACAACACAGAATGTCCATAACAGACCTACTTTTTATAATCAGGCTATATGTCAGAGCCAGAGCATCCAGGTTAAGAAAGCCCCCTTCTGCAGTACTTCAACAATGTCCTTTTGGCCTCACCCGATCTGGAAGTGCATAAGAGGAAAGTTATTGGCATTGCTTATATATCTGTTGATACATCGTACTGTACATTTCCCCCTTATGCTGTTCTTTCTCTGTTTCATCAACTCATGTGATCAGAGTGTCTGCCCAAGGATGAGGCATTATTGTACAAAGGGCCAAGATCTCCAAGCTCTTATCAGTAATGATAACTGCATTATCAAGATACGCAAGATGAAAGTATATATAATTATGTGATTCCTTTCCAACTGCTTTTTTTCCAAATTTATATAGAACATCTAGACTAATTCCTTAGATTCTACTGCCGTTAAATCCATCTTACTACAGATTTGGTCTTCTCTTATGGGAATATCGGTAACTTTGGGTAACTAGAAAGACACCTATATAGAAAATGCCTCATTATTATTATTATTATTATTATTAGTATTATTATTTAAAGTTCAAACATTAGGCCCCAAGCACTATGGCATCATCACCAATCACTCTGATAATGCGTTTTAATAGTGCTAATTTGTAAAGGCCCTCTTGTTGTTCTAAGGATTTAGTTTTTTTTTTCAACCATCCTATTTTTATCGCGATTGAGATATGTAGCTCCTAAGGCATTGCTGCCATGTTTAGCCCAAAATATCCACAGTCTAGCGCATATAGGTCTCCTGAGTATGGTTTACAGTCCCATATAGGTTTTTTCTACATGGTAATGTGTGTTCCTGGAACATACTTTTAACATTGTAAATGATTATGTTCTGTGTCAGGCCAACAACAAATTCTGAATCACCAACTACTGCCTCTGTAAAAAATAAACTCCTCTGTGCTGTGCCTCTTCCCTTGATAAAGAAGTGAAGTTCTCAAATCATTTGAGGCTATTGTCATACCAGTGAAAACTGTATAGCCAGACACCAAACAACTACTAGATCAGTAACTAAAAATTAAAAGCCAGAGCTGCATATGGAAAGGGGAAAAAAAGGAGCGATTCAGAATTTTAGTGAGAAAGTCCACACTGAATGACTCGCTGTTAGTGCTTAAGTTCATCTCCTGTTCTGAAGGCTGCGCACCCCATATTGTTAATTGGGCTGCGTTTGCCTGGACTAGACATAAATCTGCATTTGTAGATTAGTGAATTTAAAGAAAAACATGCTTTTATGAAATGAGTCGTGGTCCCATGGCCAGTGCTGAGCAGAATCAGTGCATCCCTGAGCAATTATATCCGGGGCTTGCACATTAGGGTCTCCTCCTAATCAAGCTGGCTTTCGAATTTCGTTAGTGTAAGCTTCCTGTCAAGTGCAAAGTCAGGTGTCAGTTTATCAGGTGGTTCATTGTTGTGGTCTATCCTGAGTACATGTTTAGGATAACAGATTTTTTTTCCCGTAGAGATTAGTTTATCCAATTGCTTAGGTAAATGTCACAAATGTGCCTTTTGTCTCCACAGCGTGAGGGCATCTCTATCCACGTGGGTCAGGCTGGTGTCCAGATTGGCAATGCCCGCTTGGGAACTCTACTGTCTTGAACACGGCATTCAGCCAGATGGACAGATGCCCAGTGACAAAACCATCAGAGGTGGAGACGATTCCTTCAACGCATTCTTCAGTGAGACTGGAGCTGGGAAACATGTCCCCAGAGCTGTGTTTGTGGATCTGGAGCCCATAGTCATAGGTAGGATTACATTTTTTGGCATCACAGTTAGTTACCAGTGGTCTGGATTTCAATGTTATGATCTAATAATTGTCTTTTTCTCTAGATGAGGTCCGCACTGGAACATATCGCCAGCTGTTCTACCCTGAGCAGCTTACCACAGGGAAGGAGGATGCTGCCAACAACTATGCACGTGGTCACTACACTATTGGCAAGGAACTGATTGACTTGGTGCTGGACAGGATTCGCAACTGGTGAGCAACATTTGGGTTCGGTTGTAAATTTGTGCAGATTTTTTTAATATAACATTTTTAAACATTTTTCAACAGGCTGACCAGTGCACAGGTCTCCAGGGTTTTCTGGTCTTCCACAGCGTTGGTTCTGGTTCTGGTTTTACCTCCCTGCTGGAGTCCAAGCTGGAGTTTTGTATCGCGACCATCAAGACCAAGCGCACCATCCAGTTTGTGGACTGGTGTCCCACTGGGTTCGAGGTGGGCATCAATTACCAGCCTACCACTGTGGTTCCAGGTGGAGACCTGGCCAAGGTGCAGAGGGCTGTGTGCATGCTGAGCAACACCACAGCCATTGCTGAAGCTTGGGCCCATCTTGATCATAAGTTTGATCTGATGTACGCCAAGCGTGCTTTTGTGCACTGGTACTGTATGTTGGTGAGGGGATGGAGGAAGGTGAGTTCTCTGAGGCCAGAGAGGACATAGTTGCCCTGGAGAAGGATTATGAGTAGGTTGGTGCTGACTCCATTGATGGTGAGGGAGAGGAAGAAGGAGAGGAGTATTAAAAGCAAGTATTAAAAAACATTATTATATCCAGTATTGATATGTGAAAAGTTCTAATTGTAATTATTGAATGATTAATGCAAATTTGGGATAATTGAATAACATACACTCTAAAAAGATATAATAAAATCCACAGTTAAAAATCTGGCAGCAACGTTTGCCAAACAGTTACTGTTAAATCATGGTAAGATACCTTTTATTCTATCTTCTATTATTCTACAGTACTTTTCCATAAGAACTATTTCCCCTTATATTCTTATAAGCCCAGCCTTAGTTGAATTACAGATTTTCACCGTTATAAAAAACATCTTTCAAATTGTCGAATTTCAGTAAAACTGTTGTTTTTAAATAATTGTTATCCATTTCTTAACATTCTACACGCAGCTTTCTACAATTGAAACCAACATAAATTACTTACATTTACATTTATCTTACCAGTTAAAACTAAATACATTATCTTACGTAAACACAATATCATCTCTGTCATTTTAATTGCATATACCATATACAGGATGTATTATTCATTTATATATTTATAGAAGATTAATTAAAAACTTAAAAACTACTGTACAAGATCTCTCTGATGGAATACACACAATTACATTTTTCTTATTGTCTGTATTTTAAAGCTGTTAAAACCCTAAACAAATAATAAAAAGCCAAGAAGAATACAGTACATACTTTGAATCGTAATCTTTTATTTTGTACTTGTACTGTATCAGCAAACATGACAATTGATATTACTGGTTCAACAAACTCAAAATAGATGTAAAAATACACAGTAACAATATTGAAAATATAAACATGGGCATGAATGAAGACGTATGAAAGCAAAAATAATCTTGTAAATTACATCCAACCAGTTACATTTGTTTATTAGAAAGTGATTAAGTGCTCTGCCTTTTTGTAGAGATGCATTAGCGCTTTTTGTTGCAAACAAAAAAGACACAATAGTGTTTTTCCATAGTTAGGCATGTAATCAAGTCAAGCCAAGACCAATGGCAACCATTTAAGCCATGATAGCACAGTGCGAATGGGGTTTCATAAGAAAACATGAATAGCAGTAATTACTTACAGAAAACATTGGCTCTGCATTAGCAGTAGCTTAGCACACACTTTGATACCATTGATTACCATCAGTAAATAGAAATAAAGAAAAAGATATTACCTTCAGAGATTCAGATAGAAGTTACAAAACTACTATGAGCTGAACACAGACTTCTTGAAAACAGTTCTCATGGAAAAATGCTAATACTGTTAGCAATCAGCATCATAAGGACACTATACCAACCTCATGGAAAAATGCTAATACTGTTAGCAATCGGCATCATAAGGACACAATACTGTACCAACCTCATGGAAAATGCTAATACTGTTAGCAATCGGCTTCATAAAGAGACTATACCAACCTCATGGGAAAATGCTAATACTGGTAGCAATCGGCTTCATAAGGACACTATACCAACCTCATGTAAAATGCTAATACTGTTAGCAATCGGCTTCATAAGGACACAATACCAACCTCATGGAAAATGCTAATACTGGTAGCAATCGGCATCATAAGGACACAATACCAACCTCATGGAAAATGCTAATACTGTTAGCAATCGGCTTCATAAGGAGACTATACCAACCTCATGGAAAAATGCTAATACTGTTAGCAATCGGCATCATAAGGACACTATACCAACCTCATGGGAAAATGCTAATACTGTTAGCAATCGGCATCATAAGGACACAATACCAACCTCATGGAAAATGCTAATACTGTTAGCAATCGGCTTCATAAAGAGACTATACCAACCTCATGGGAAAATGCTAATACTGTTAGCAATCGGCTTCATAAGGAGACTATACCAACCTCATGGAAAATGCTAATACTGTTAATGGAGTCACTAAAGAGAGTCACCTGAGTTGTTTTAGCAAGATTTGCAATACGGGGCAAAAAAAAAGAGAACCAAAAAGGAAAGCTTTTATTCAACTTGTGATGCACTATTATCGAGGTTTATTTGTTTTCAATGAGCAGAATAAACATGGAGGTGGTGGACAGTCCTGTAAATTCCCTGTTTCTCTTTATACAGTATTTTCACTTATTTTGCTTTAAAATATCATATAGCATGATGTTACGCTATGATAGGACAGTTGAACCCTAGGCTTTGAGGCTTGTATTGAGCAGGAGGGGACATGGCAGATGCAGCCTTGCTTTAAGACTTGTATTGTTTTGGAGAAAAACCTTGTGACCAACCACAAAAGAGGCCTTGATTTGTGTGATACATGTCACCGTTTCATTCAAAATGTAATTTCCTTAATAGAAGTTTGCTTGCTTTTTTGGCTTGTTGTTGGTATTTTGGTTTGTGAGTACAGGAAGAATCGATAGTGTTTAATTCAAAACACTTAATTAATAACAATCATGGGAGGTGTTCGAATAAAACCTGTTTTCATTCACCAAATATTTCTGATTTGTAGTGTTACTGTAGTTATTAGTGATAGTGACATAAAATAATAATTTGTACTTGACAACTGGACTTCTTTTTTGGTAGGCATAAATATTTCACTACTCATCCAAGTACTGTAGCTTCTTCAGTCGTTTCTACCTGGAAATGTTTCTATCTTAACACAAAAGAAGTCCAGCTGACATGACTCAGCTCCTAGATGACCTCTCCTGGGTAACTGACAGTCTTCGCAGACTTTTTGTCTGTTATATTTCTTTTTCATACAGTATGAAGCCTGTGAGGAATAGGAAATATTATCCTGTGGTTGAATCTTTTTTTTTTTTTTTTTTTTTTTTTAACATTGCCAAGGATGGTCCTAATCCTGGCTGCAACAGGAGGAGGGTGGTCACACTGCGAAGGTGATCAGAACCGGCAGACTGGTGAAACCAGTGGAGGCTGAATTCAAGTTAACATGTTAATACGGAGCATAAGGAGCAGCTGATGCACCAGTATTGGGGAACCAGGATGCTGGTGAGAAGTGGGCTACTTGCCAAAGAAAGAAACTTATCATGACACAAACTGAAGTAGAAATAGCTGCATGAATTATTCAAAAGAAACCTCATGTTGGGCCTTTGGGAAATCCATTTGGCATTGACTTGACTGTATTGGATTACATGCTGATCAATTCCCGGTTTAGATCATCACTCAAGGACATCCATGCCATGAGAGGACTAGACTGTTTATCAAGACAAATATCTCATCAGGGCTTTGGTGGAGAGTTTTCTATTCTGACCAGAGTTTTACAAGGAGACAATGTCTCACCTTTCCTCTTTTACATTATGATTGATGCCATCATGAGGAAAGTATTTCAAGATAGGTGTACTGCAAGGACAACTTTGCATTGCCCGCATTGTCCAGTCATTCAGTTTAAAAATCAATCTAGACAAGACAAAAGTGTTGATGATGGATGCATCACGGAGCATCGTGGTACAGTATATGAATTTCAATAGTCCAAGAATTCAAATATGTACAGTAGGATCACTGGTAAATGAGAGAAGAGTAGCAGCAACATCCATGGCAGAATTGGACAAATAGTGCATGTGGAAAACATTGCCATCAAGACAAAAACCCTGATCATCATCACAATTCTACTCTGTGGATGAGAAACATGGACTCTGCTCAAACCTGATCTGAACAAGTTTGAAGTGTTCTAGATAAAATATCTGTGTCAGATTGTACAAGTCTCAATTCGCACTTTAAACCATCCGAACAAGATGTACTGTGAAAAACAGCTTACAACCGAAAAACAGATCCAGCAACAAGGACTGCGATGGTTTGGACAAGTCTGCAGAATGGTTGAAAGTCGACTGCCTTACCGATTATTTTGAAGAGAACAATCCAGTGGAAGATCAGTGGAAGATCGAACAAACAGCACCAAAGAAAACATGGATCAAACAGATTGAAGAAAATCTGCAAAACCCTCGACAATGCTAGAAGCACTGCCACGTAGCGCCATACTTAGATGTGGTTTGTGTACAGTACAAAATTCAAGATCCATTGGCACCTGTAGCAGGGTATTGGGTCAGGGGGACACCTCGTACCAGTTAAGGGACAAAGAAGAAGAACGGTTATTTTTGGTTGTCACATTATATGCATACAATAATTATGAAAAAAAATTGCTTTCTTGTTCAAAATATATATTTACTTTATTAAAAGTGAAGTGCTTATTGTGCCAGAAAGAATTATAGCACAATTGAAATTGCATTACATGAACTGTTATTGGGCTGAGACAGAACTGGGGAGCGATCTGACTACTATAGTGGACATCTGTATATTTGCTTATACCAGTTGGCACTGGTACATCTGGATCCTCACTTCCGTGTAAGAGGGAGTTCTTTAGGGCTGATAAAGCTGTGTTAAAGAAAGGAACTGCCTCACCCCAAAAACAGAAGTGAAGATTCTTTATATGAGAAAAAAAATATATAAAAAGATATATTAAAATGTTTATACAAGTATAGTGTGCATTGTGTGTTTGTGTGTGTTTTATGTAGGTTCTCTTACAACATTTCTTTATCATTTTTAGGAATGGTAACAGAACAAGCGCTTTAGTCTTTATTCATTCATCTTCTATACTGCTTATCCTTTTACATGGTTGCAGGGGCCTGGAGCCTATCCCAGGAGACTTTGAAAATGAGATTCAAGATTCAAGATTTTTATTGTCATATATGAAATTCTTATTTTGTCTTAGCCTCTCAAAAACAAGGAGGTAGAAGGGCTGTGATCAATAAAATAGCAATAAGATAAATATAAACAAATAAATAAAAAAAGTCGAATTGACTTTTAAATTTACAGTGTAAAGAACTCAAAATAAACAATTAAAATGACAAAGTGTGGGTAAAATGAAGAGTGAAGGTAAAGTGATGAGTGGAGGCAAAGTGATGTAATGTATGGTATGTAAAGTGCTGCAGTTTCCTAATCCAGATAACATGGAGTTGTGTAAGATAGTCCACTGTAAAGTTCAGGGTACATTTGAGCAGGAGGGGTAGCCTTAGTCATGGGTCAGGGTTACACCTTCATTAGGGTGACAATCCATCGAAGGGAATATACTCACCACACTACTGGCAATTTGGGAACGGCAGTGAAACTAATCAGCATGTCTTTGGACTGTGGGAGGAAACCAGAAGAAACCCACCAAGCATTGGGAGAAAATACAAACTCCATGCACACAGACCCGATGTGGGACCTGAACCCTTAAGGTGTGAGGCCACAGTGCTAGTAATGCTTGACCACAATTAATGTTACATGTTTCAGCAGTAGGGGTCACTAGAGAACCGTGTGCTAAATGAGTGTTTGATTAATGTACATTTTTTCGAATCAATTGGCTTTGAAGTCCCAGTAAAAGAGAGAGTAATGCACTGAAATATAAGCATGCATAAGTATATATTCAAATTTTAAATAAGAAAAGATATAAAACTACAGTATAGTAAAAAAAATGTACTCCAATATATGCTTTGTGTAAATTGTTACAATGATTATTTCGAGCACATTAAATAAATAGATAGATAAAAAAAAAAAAAAAACTGTTTAATGAATATTTTCCTATAACATATTACTGGAAAGTGTAACTAGCTTTAAGGGTGTTTAAAGTTGAATTCCAAAAATTTATAAAAACATGATGTTATTATTTTGTTTATATATATTAATTGATTTTGTTAGTATATTTGATGTGTATTATAGAAGATTGAAATATATTTGTGATACACTAAAGTGTATATGTTTTTCCTCAGTTTCCCTGGCGGTGCATGGGGAGCCACTGTCATCTAGATTGGGGCATATTTTTACTCAGAGATATTACTTGTGTAGAAGACATGTAACGTGGGGGGAGAAATACATATTATATGTGAGAAAGGGAGAGGGGCAAATAATTCAAGTATAACACTTATTATAATTTTGTCTTACATTTTTCTGCCAACTGGCTGGCTGTAGGCAGAGGAGGAAGAGACAACAGGACGTAAGTATGGCCTGAGAATCAACAAGTAAAAAGGTGTTCGTCATGGTCTGATCAGCAGGAGACAATTCACAAAGACAATAAGTAGCAAAAGGACTCTTAGAACAAACAGCAATAAAGAGAGGGGCTGTTCTCTGGATGCAAAAGGGAGCTAACTACAGTACATAAGATATATACTTACGCAAGAAAGTATCAGGAACAATGGAAAAAACGGTGGACATATTAGTGACACAATGCCAAAATTATGGAGAAAGAAATATGTTAAAGAATAGCATTGGAAAGATGAAAAGGGGAACCATGGCAATGGTCTATAGATGGATCTTTTGATCAAAAATTGTGTACAAAATTGAGACAGAAACCTGAGAGATTACTGAGCAGGAGGTAGCATGTAAGCTTAAACTCAAACTGAGGATAGTAGATTATTTTGAACAGGAAGGACAAGCATGTGGTAAGAAAAAGGAGCAGTCAATCAGGAGGGGAATTGAGCAACAGAAGGAACAGAAGTTACTAAAAAAAGGGAGGAGGAAAATAGGCAGCAAAGATAAATAAATTGGTGAGCAAATAATAAAGCAGAAGACGGATAGATAGGATAAATGAAATATAAGAGGACAGGGAGGAGGAGAAAAGAACCATGCAGAGTTGCATAAAGAGGGATGACAGCCCGCCAACCCAAAACACTGCCCATCTTAAGGCTACAGCGAGATATACCTGTATCCCATGATGGGAGTGATGCTGATTTCAGAAGAATGGTCTAATATGGGAATACAAGTCCACAGAACATTGAGGGGGTGGCAATAAGAGGCAAAACATCCAGAGATAATGGCCTGGATCATGGCCATAAGATCACATTAAAACCTCACACACTACTGCAAGTGTAACAGGTGTCACAAAAAGCACAGAGACTGTGAGGGGCAAGAAACAGACATGAAAGTCACAGACATTATAATAGTCCCAGAAGGGGCCAGACAGATCAGGACTAGCATCAGGTGGAGGGCTCAGTGCTCCATTTCTCTCTGATGGTCACAGAAAATGTTAAAGTAAAGTAAAATAAAGTATCTAGGAAAGATGGCTAGGGAAACTAAGCAGGTGAAGAAGTGGAAACAAACACACTTTACTTTGAAAATTTAATTTATCAACTGAAAAACAAATTTTGCATATTTTACAGGTAGTGATAGATCACATTGCAGCCACAAATGTACAGGTAGAAATACACAACCAATGAGCTAAGGCAGATATTAGGAAGAACCGCATTGGTTAGCGCAAATTTAAGAAAACCATTTTAATTATGTCTCTAATAGGTGGAGGTTTAGCCGTGTCAACACAACGTCAATACTGAATGAGCAAACAACCCATAGCGTACTATTATGGCTTTAGATAACGTGGACAACGGTATGCCACCATGTATTAACAAAAGCAGCATTTGCGCATGACAATGCTTAGACCATTACAATGGGCCACAAAGTTATGTTTCCCCATATACGATACACGCGTTGCATGCAGTATTGACCAGACACTCACTCACTCACTCATCTTCTATAACGCTTTATTCTGTATTCAGGGTCGCGGGGGGCCTGGAGACTATCACAGGAGACTTATGGCATGAGGCGGGGTACACCCTGGACAGGGTGCCAGTCCATCGCAGGGCACAGACACACTTACACACTCATTTTTTGACCAGACAGATGTTTGTTGTTGTTGTATTATTATTATTATTATTATTATTATTATTATTATTATTTAATATGATGTTCAATAGCATTCCAAGGAGTCTTATTCAACTCTGTACCTTAGCCATGCCTTGCACAATTGGAAGAAATTATGGCATTAATAGCAACATGCAACTAATTACAAATACATAATGTTGGCCTAAACATTCAGCGTGTTCATATTTATGAGGCAATATATGCACAGAGAGGGGTCCAACGTCTAGATGGGTCGCATGTGCCTGCGGTACTAGAATTGGTATATGACATGACACTACCAGCTGAATTGGCTGTAGTAAAATGCCAAGTACACAAAGCTGATGGGTCGTTTGTGTCATGGTTATTAAAGTGGCAGATGAAGCAGGAAAATTTGCGTTGGGTTCACATGCACCATGGGTATGGTAAAAAAAAACATCCCTGCTAAATTTGCTTTTGTCAGATGTATGTTGTGCATAATGTCTGCTGAATAAATGTTATTTAAAGTGTGTGCAGAGTATGGACGTGATGCCACTTTATATGGAAAAGATGACTTTGCACAAGAGGAAACCACTCAGCCCTAGTGATACATGCATGTGATAGCCTTTATGTCTATAATGAGTAAATATGGGTAAATACCCTAAAGACGCTACCGATATATTATATAATCTATGAGTTGCTATATGTTGTGCGTCTTTAATTATATATTTGCATAAGCATCTAGTGCAAATGCATGGTCGAGTGCGTATGCACTCGCAGGGTAGGAATTATTCCTCATAACTTGGCTATATTGAGTTCTTTTCACCTGCCCCTGGAGCAGAGGATTTTGTTTGCTAAAAAGAGCAACAGAAGGTGATCTTGGCTGTGTTACTCCTGATTACAAGGTAGTGGTCTTTGTGGCTTATCTGAGAAAAGGAAGTAAACTACTGTATAGTCACCTGCTAAGACAGCTTTTTTTCTGTAGTAATTATAAGGCATGATTGCCACTTATTGTGAATCATTACTAATTACTAATCATGCTAATTGATCCTCCTCACTTATCAGGGTACAATTAGAGAACTCGGCTTGCACTGTCCTGACGCATAAGGTTCCATTTGTATCTTCAACGGGCCACAAATAAAAAAACCCTCATGTCCTACCACTCTCTTACTGTTTTCATATCTCTGGTGTTATCAATTAACATGCAGTAAGGTATGCTACACACCTATACCTATTCCCTAAATTAATAACATAATAAGGGGAAATGTAGAAAGTCTGGCAGTAAAAGTGATTAAGGCCAAATTAATGGCCTTCAGGGGGGAAATGTAGAATTGTTTTTTTTATTTCAATTATATATCATTTAGCACAAGTATGCTAATCAAACCAATTATATATCACATATCATAAGTATCTCTATCAAATCTACATGCAAAGAGAAGAAGGTTAGGCCCTTGGGCCCAAAATGTTCTTAGGGAAGTAAGTTGAGAATAGATAGAGGAATTTAATCCAGATGACAAATAAGCTCAAGGTACAAATCTTATAATTATTAAGACCAAATCGTCTGCTCAAAACTGCTGTGCTGAGCACAAAACAGGAGAAAGGTGCACAGATGGACTAACTTCCCCTTTTAGAAAGTGTGCATGGTGCTGTAATTATAGCAAATAGATAATTATTCAATCACTCATCAGAATTGTTATCATAATCACAGGTGAGGTGCCATTAAGGCTGATAGGGCTGTCAGGATGAGTAGTAATAAGTAGGACTGTTACTGTTAGAAATAAGTAAGACCATCAGTCAAAGCTATAGACGTAAAAGAATCCTCATCGAAAGGAATCTGTTTGAGTACCGTAAGACACATAAAGCAGAGAATAATAGAATAAGCTTCCCTCTAGGGACGGCGATCCATGCTCAGGTGCGCTGGCGCACTGTGCGAGCGAGGAGTTGTTTTATTATGGGGTGCACTGGCTGTAAGCCCGTCACCACAAAGGTTAGAAGAAATATTGGAGCAACATGAAGTGATCTGATACAATGTCACAGAAAATCTGGTCAAAAAGAGGAACTTGCCAAATCACTCATCAAAATCAGGAAATTAAGTGGGCAAGTGGGCCTAAACTTAGGGAGCTAAATAAATTAAAATATTACTAATTAATAATTAATAAAAAGTAGATCAGACAAAGAAATGAGGAGAATCAGCACAGTGGTTCTTACTGTAGATACTGTATATAAACCCATGCATGTTTCGGTATACACACACATCGGTAATCTAGAAGTTTGTCAGGTTACAGTACATTTCATTGGCTGTTAAAGCAGCAATGTATGATGTACACACACTTACACCCACCCAGAGATATGCTGGAATCTACTCCTACTACTACAGTACTACTATTACTACTACTACTACTACTACTACAGGATAGGTTAGATCCCAACTCACATGGCGTGTCTCAATGCTGTTCACTGTTCCTGTGCTAGCCATGCTGAAACAAGTCTCAGACATCCTCACTGTCATCACAAGAGACTGACTTTCACAGCAAATAACATCAAGCAGTATTGATTAAAAGTCAGTATCAGTCAGTGGTTTAACATGATACAACAACACAAATGTGGACATTGGGGCTCGGGGTTATTTGATTAATTACATCATGAAGCCTAGCTTCAAGGAAGACGTGTGAAAGCTATCACTTGTTCAGTCACTGTTACATGTTCCTGAATTAGAGATGGTGAGGTTGAGATCTAAGGTTGAGGTTTTTATTAAGGGAACCTATACAGAAAGATTTTTAGTTTACAGGTAATGATAATCTTAGTAAGAGGTAAGAAATAATATATTAGAGATTTATTAGTTATAGATTCACATCAGTAAATCTACAGTATATCAGGATGACTGAAAAATAAAAGAATCAAGAAATCAAGGCCAGACTGCAACACAATTGAAATGCTATGGTGGGACGAATGGTCCAAAATGATGTGAGAGTCAGGAATGATGTGAATGATTACTTCAAGTTATCATTCAAGTTACATCATTGATCCGCTAAAGGTGGATCTACAAGTTATTGAATCATCAGGGAACTTACTATGTTTTTTGAAAAAAAAAAAAAATTTGGCTTCATGTTCAATAAATCCAGTAATAGTGAAAGAAGTATGTTGCTTGTTGTAAGTTGTTTGTTCTATTTGCCTTATTTGCCTAATACTATAACCCACCACGATCAGATGGTTTTTATACACAAAAACAATTAATAGCGGGGTCACTGTGAAAAACAAAGGTGCCAACATAAAAATGTTTAGTAACAAGTTGCGCAGAAGTTAATTAAACTTTTTTTTTTTTTTTCACATTGCTGTTTAGTTGACATAATGTGTACCCAGTTCAAAATCTTAAGTTGACTCAACTTGTCTCTAATTCAACTATTTAAGTCAGCTCAAGTAGTATTGGTTGTGGCCTCAGCTACTAATTACATTTCTCTAGGGTTGAAAAAAGTAAGTTGTCTCGCGTTGTAACCTACTGATGTAGTAGGTTCAAGTGATGGTTTTTCTACAAAAATAAGTTGGCCTACGATGAGCATTAGCGACTCTAAAACCAACCTACTGTAACACGGCAATTTTATATCACTTGACTTACTGAGTACCGAAGCAGCACTACTCCTTAATTGTTAAACACTGGGTTTTTCCTCAAACTATAGTTAGCTAATTGCTCACATGGCCGTGTGTGCTTGGGTGGAGCAGGACGCTGTTACTGGGCAAAAGTCAAGGCAAAAGTGGGGATTTTTATTATTTTTTTTTTTTTTAGTTTATTTAGTCTGTGTATTCAAAGTTCTTCAAAAACACAATGTTACCTGTTGTCTCAACAAATATAATTGTAAGAACAATACAATACAATACAATATTCATTTATATATTTATTACTATAATTCAATTAATTTGTGAAAACAAATTTGCATGATTTTTTTCCACACATAAATGATGGAGATCTCTAAACAAATTGTAATATTACACAAAAATAATCTGAGTAAATATAAAATGCAGTTTTTAAATTATGATTTCATTCATAAAAGAAAAAAAGCAAACCTACCTGGCCCTATCTACCTACAGTAGCTACTATCTACAAATGGAGAAAATGTGGAACAGTGGTGAACCTTCACAAGAGTGGCTGGCCTATCAAAATTACTCCAAGAGCACAATGGCTTTTACAGGATCTTATAAAAGAATTCAAAACAACATTTAAAGAACTGAACGCAAAAAAGAACACAAAGGCTCTTCTCACATTTGCCAAAAAATATATTGATTATCCCCAAGACTTTTGGGCAAATATTCTGTGACAGAATACTCATTGACAGTTATCGCAAACACATTATTGCAGTTGTTATCGCCAAGGGTGGCACAAACAGTTATTGACATTAGGGGACATTACAGAGCCCCTGGAGCAGATAGGGTTAAGAGCCTTGTTCCAGGGAAAAACAGTGGCAACCAGTGCTGGGCCTGAACCTCCAACCTTCCGTTCAGTAACCCAGTCATCCACAACCTACAAATGCTGATGCTGTTCTAAATAAATTAACTAAAGAATGATAAAAGTCAAATAAAAATGCTTTCAAAAATTCATATTTTTTTGTTTATTTTTATTAATTTACAAAATAAAAAGTGAACGAACAAAAAAAAATTCAAATGAAATAAATCTAAATCTAAAATGATTATCCTTTACTTCTAATTAACATCATTTTTTACTTTTCCACAGTCAGGTGCATGATTAACCAGTGGCACCAAGCAGTTGATAATGCTCATTGGTTTCATATGTAGGTTGACATACAGTTCTTACGTGAAACAGAAACAGCTGTGTAGGAGGCTTAAAACCGGGTAAGGAATAGAAAAACACCTCTACTAAGGTGAGGTTGTGGAAAAGAGTTTCATGTCACAGGTCATACAACAGGCAAGGCTGAGCAAAGCAACAAGATACAAGGTCGTTTTATGCACTTACTGCATCAGCAAGCTCTCTCCCAGGCAACGATTTCAAACAGAATGAGGTTTCAAGATGTGCTGTTCAAGCTTTTTTGAAGAAGCACAAAGAAACAGGCAATGTTAAGAATCGTAGACTCAGTGGTTGGCCAAGGAAACTTAATGCAGCAGATGAAAGGCACATCATGTTTACTTCCCTTTGACACTGGAAGATGTCCAGCAGTGCCATCAACAAAGAACTGGTGACCCAGATGCACCCATCTCCTGAATTTCTACTGTTATCTTTTTTGTTATCCTCCTATTCATTTACAGTATGTTATGATTTGCTGTTGCTGTATGTCTTCCTAAGAGCATGAAACAGGCTCAAGTAGCAGACACTATAATTATGTTGGCTTCCATTGTTAGGTCTGATGCCTTTATTTAATTTGACATTACCATTTTATGCATAGTCTCCATGTAAGTGAATAAAATCTATCCTTATTTTGGGATACATATTGTAGGTGGATAATCACCTAGCCAGTGGCAACAGTATGTAGAATAGTTTATAAAGTTTAAACTTGCTTAAAGGTAAACAGTGGGATTAGTTTCCAGTTTAATCATAATTATGTGCCCACCCTGGATGCAGTGCTGGTTCCGCTGTCGTGACCCCTCGATGAGAGCAGCCAAAAGACTAACAGAAACATGTGTTAATTTATACATGATTTAATTATTAAGAATAATCCATGTAGAAGTGATTTCTCTAAGTCTCCTCGTTTTCATTGATTGTGTTTTTCTTGTTCATTGTTCTTCCTTTTTTTTTTAGCCTTTGGTATTATTTTTATGAGGTTGAGTGTGTCCCCTGCATATACACATCAGCATAAAAACTGGATGTTTTCAACTTTAGACTATCTATGCCCAGGCCTTTTATGAGTGCAATAATCCGTCTTTTTCATAATACCCTGGCTGCTGGTCTTATGATTCCTGGGCTATTTCACTTCTGATTTGAAGAGAAAATGAAGGTACAGTTTTTTTTTTTTTTTTACAATACTGATGCTTTAGGACAACTTTTGCTGCAATCATAAACACTGTGCTACTGCACTCTTATTCATGATATGCTTATGTAATATCTATTGTTTATAATGCAATACAATAGCATAAGAAGGCTTTCATAAAAACTTCCTCTTCCCAATAGTTTATTTATCCATTAGGGCCAAGCAACTGATTTATGAAAGCGACGTTATCCTGTTAAGTGGTTATTATGGCTTTATTGTAATACGTCTTAAAAAAAAAGAAAGAAAATTATTAACAAAAGAGGTATCAGTTACCTGGAATAATTTGAGAGATGAAACAGCAGAGGGCGCCTTAGTACTGGAGGAACTGGATGCTTCCTAATGAAACTGTTAGACATATATGTTCCTTAGCCTATTATGTACATCTAAAGCATTTTATTTATCTTACATGATTTTATTTCCATTTTAAAAATATATCTCCATTTTGACTTTTGCAGCAGGACACACCACAATCTATACAGTGAGCCGACCTAATAGCTTAGAGGTAGCCTGTTGCTTTTTATAAAAATGTTGAATGAGACAACCAGAATTGCTAATAAATTTATACATAGTTCCTATCAAAATAACACTAGTAATGTAACTGTGGGAACTGTTGGTTCTGACATTATAGCAAACATTATCCAGTGAATCTCACCTCCCCTGGCAGGTGGCAGAAGTGAAATAAAAAGCTAATTACATAATTAACTGTGTTTCTGTAAAGCCTGGATAACCGCCAGGAGTGGTAAGACTTACCTGGATAGCATCTTGAGTGTGTGCACAGGCATGCTGAGTCCTTTCAGTGACGTAAGATGCAGCTTTTGCTATAAATGCCTCTGTCATACTGCCATCTGTTCCTGGAACTTTCTCAGCAAGTTCTCACCGGTTGTGTGTTGGTTCTGATTGAGAATGAACTCTCGCTGCTTATCCAGTTTTCATAGAATGTGTTTTCTACACTTCCAGGAGTGGCCTTCCATGAGAAGGAGATGCTCCTCAGTAGAAGTTTGGCATTTAGCATCATCCAGTGAACTAGTCTCTGCTGAGATAAGACATATCTTTCCTTTGTGACAAATGAACAGTTTGTGCAATCAGATGGCTGCCTTCCGGTCTAACATAATACAAGGAAGACTGCAGACTCATGTCCTCATGGAGTACTGCAAGGTTAATACTTTTCTTTTCTTTTTTGTGTATATAGTTTGTTCAGATGTCCTTGAGGTCAATGTCAATCCAGGTTCCAATGTCCACCAATGATTGCAAGGTCAGACTATTTCTAAGAGTATTAACTCTTTTAGCTGAAGTAATTGCTGAGGAAAAAAAAGGCTTTTTTTTGTTGAGAAACCCCTTTTCAATTAAACGAATAATCTTGTAAGGAAAGGGCTTAGGAATGAAATCCATTTTGAGCTCTTGTCTCTAACAGCAAAACTCTGACAGTAGTACCTACTCCAAGGCAAATCACAGGTTTATATTAATGCCTTTGTTTAAATAATTGTTTTTATTATTATAGTACCGGCTCATTCTTAGGTTCTTGCACAATAGCTATTATAAATGATGGAATAATGGTCGAAGTTGAAAAACAGTCATATTTCATAATGTGTACCTTAATATAACTGTTGAAATGGTTAAAAATTATATAAGGAGAAAATGAGGTTACATTTATAGTGGGAAGTCCTGACATTGTAAGTCTTACATTTCTAACAGACATTCGTTCCTTCAACACAAAGGGAATGTCTATGGATGGAAAATTCCTCTCTTTTGTTTTATTAAGTCTGAATGAGAAAAATGATATGCTGTAAGGAAATAGCAGTTTAGAGCCATTATGTGATAATTGTAACTAATTCATTTTGTGGACAATACACAGCATACAACGTAACTCGTAATGTGTAATGTAATGTGTGATTGTTTCACGTATTATAAATTGGCAAGCTGCTACAAAATAAGGGAAATCAAACTCTTTGGGTATACTGTTAAGAGATTATTGTTATGGAATCAGTTTTGGAGAGGTAACAGTAATTCATCTTAACACTCACCTCTCTCACTCATTCTCTATAGCGCTATCCTGTACAGGGTTACATGAGGCCTGAAGCCTATTGATATCACTCGAGGTGGAAAATACCTTGGACAGGGTCGCAGGACACACACGCACACACACACGCACACACACTGTCGCACACTCACTTACACACTATGGGCAATTTGGAAACAGGAAACAGCAGAGTGAACAGTAACTGTAACAGACAGAAAATTGCCCTTAACAAGTCCAGTTACTGAAGTGCAGACTTTAGTGGTAGCTAAAGTGGTAGACATTTTTAGGGGTAAGTTTTTAGCTTTAAAGGTCCCATATTTTATTATTTCCTCACCAAGCTAACAAAAGTCTTAGAGGTACCCTAAAGTGTGTGCTCTTGTGTTACTGTTCCAGTTAAAATACCGTACTTTCAGATAATACTTTTTTTTCATACCTCAAACTCTCTATATTTCACTTCTCATCCAAATGCACTACTTCTTCAGTGTATACAGTATGTACTGTAAATGATATACTGCTGAATTAACCCCGCCAGAGAACAGCGGAGCTGGGCAACAATCTGAAGGAGGGTGAAAAATATCATGGCTTGTTTAAGCTCTGGCCAATACAAACATGAAAAAGAAGACAAAACAAGCAGGATTTTTTTTTTGTGTACACATGGGCTGGAAACCCACCAAAATGTTTAAAAATGGCCAAACAGTATATTTTATTAATCATACTGTAGGTCCTCCTTAGAATCTATTTACAAGTAATTATTCGATCAGCTGTTGGTAAAAGCAATGTTTCTGCACTAATTGTTAAAGGATGTTATATTGCTTTGAGTGGAAATGACAGTACGCCTTTTGGCTTGAAAGAAAGTTAACAATGATTAACATTAAGAACAATAAACATTAAAAACCTATATAAATAGTTTTATAAGAAGAAGAACAAGGTGTAATTTGCACATTACACAGTAACATTCGTTCTTTACTTATGCCAGCTTGTTAGAAAGCCAAGGTCAGAGCACATGGTGCCTCTAGAGTGGAAAGGGTTAAGGGTCTTGCAAGTGCCCAACTGTGGTATCTACTGTAGGTGGACCTGCCAGCATTCTGACTAGTAACCCAGAGCTGATCATAAGGAACTTATACGCCAATACGTTCTCCTTATAATCTTGGAGAATCTGCCACATTCCACATTTGAATTTCTTTATAAAGTCTCACTCTAACTACAAGTTACACTAGTGCAGCATCAAAAAGGAGTTAATTTACTCATTCCCAACAAATGTCTTCCTTCTTGGAAAATGAATGAAATTACACAAGGCTCAACATGTTCCTGCTTTTCGATGCTGTTGATGAAATGGTTATCTGTGAAATTTGATAAAGCAATTAAATAAAACATTACGCTTGACCAACTTGATTTAACTTGAAAGCACGTTTAATTGGGGTATATGTGAAAAGACGGCTTTAATCTTCTACAAAGCAAAATCTCAAGTGGACTGATTTTTAAGGAATGTGTAGTTACAAACCAATGCATAATAATAAATGTGGCATCGAGCTGGAGACTGAAACCCAATATATCACTGTCCTCCTATAGCCTTGTTCTCATATGTATGTCTAGGTCCAGGGAATCTGCTACCAAACAATGTGTTACAACTAGAGTGGACACACAGGATAATGCTGTTCGGCCGCTTCAACATTTTGGGAGCTCTCAGTGTGTTTGTACTATTGATTTGTCAAAGAGAAGAGACAGAAACAGAAGAGGGCTTTTTGTGTCACACATACTTGCCTTGGACATGCATCAAAGTGAGCAAATGATCACTGTGCCTGCACAATATGCAATATATTTTTTTTTCAGCAGAAGAGGAAAAAGGGGAGAAAAGATGCACTGCGGTTAAAGGCAGATACATACAGAAGAACTGTGAGATTGATTCATCCTGTGAATTGATGGTTTCAGATTTTGAATCATGACACATAAAAGCAGTAGAGAAATAACTGGTAGCTTCTGTTTGTCTCTCTTAGTCTTTTTTCCCCCTTCTTCCAGTATTAACCATGTTCGTTCAGGGTCTCTATGTGGATTTAGCATGCAATCAAAAGCAAAGCTTCTCTACTGCTTTTGCCTCAGGCCTCACATTTGTCCTTCATCATTAAATCATGACACAAAAGCTGTTTAACTTCCTGACCCTTCTAATACCTTTTACTAAATAAATAATCCATTAAAATGTGATACCTTCATGCACTAAAACATGCCACAAATAGAAGTGCAAGTTAAAGCTAAAAAGTCGTTCCCATATATGAAAATAAATCTGAAGCCCTCAATCCCCTGCCTTCCTAATCTTTAATATAGACAACAGGTTCCCTGTAATATTCCTACACTGAGTAGCATTCTGTGCTTAGACCCGAAGATAATAAAGCAATAGAAAGAGAATCATAAAACAAACTGTATCAATAGAAAGCCATTGAGTCTAAATATGCCACAGTTCACATTCCTAGAGCTGCAGATTATTTGGTTAAAAAAGAAAATGAGAGTGTTATTGAGTCAGGGGAGACGAATACAGTATACTCATAAAATCTCTGAGCTGGTCTGAGTCAAATTAATGCTCTTGTGCCTGAATGAGCAGAGCCCTGCGAAAAAATCTGGTGGAAAGACTTTCCAGAAGAGTAGAGGTTATTATAGTAGCAAAGGGGGAGGGGGGGGGGCAAGCCTGCTTTGGAATAAGCAAATATGAGTGTCTCTATGTAGGAGTGAGGGTCAGATGTTCACATACTATACATTTGGCCATACTGTATGATATGGTCTCTAGAATCAGCTTTATGCTGTGTTTTTATGTTTCGAGAGACTTTAATAAAGAATAAGTAACTGTGACAGTTGCACTGATGTATACAGTAATTGAGGCTATGCAAAGCTTACAATGTCGCCTTGCACCTCCCGGACCCAGGTTTGAGTTTGCATGTTCTCCCTGTGCTTGGTGGGTTTTTCACCGGGTGCTCTGGTTTCCTTCCACAGTCCAAAGACCTGCAGATTGGGCTACTTGACGTTCCTAAATTTCCCATAGTGTGTGAATGAGTGTGTGTATGTCCTGCGATGGATTGGCACAGCGTCCAGGGTGTAACACCTAAATTGTCCTAAGTTTCCTGGGATAAGCTCTAGGCCCTCGCAATCCTGTATACAAGATAAAGCAGTATAGATAATAAGTAAGTTAGTGAGTAAGTAATAATACTACAAGAGGTGTTCAAGTCAAACATCTGATCAGACATATTTGAGGGTAGATACATCAGTTGATCCTCCATGTAAGACGATTCCCTCTGTGTGCGGACATTTAGTCTGTTTCAGTATGAGAGTGACTCATGTACAGGTAGGTTTGTATGAAATAAAAGATTTTTGAAAAGAAGAAAAAGAAAAGAGGTTTGAAAAGAAAGAAGAAAATACATCTTTGAAACGGAAAAAAGTTTTTCTTCTTTGGTGCTCTGGAATTTTGTATTTGAGTTTGAAGAAAAGTCATACGGGAGTAAGAGGTCTCCCAAGTATGAGTCCACAGAGTGTAGAAGATTTGGGTTTGGGATTTTACCCACAGTATACACAAGCACTCCCTCAACATCAAGTATGCATCAGGCTCTCCCTATACTTCCTTTGGCAATATTACACCCTTCGCCACCCCCATGTAACTCATTTTCAGGACACAGTACGGTGGTGAGACTCTTCTGCTGCAGTAAAGCATCTGAATGGTGCAAACATTTTTGAAGAAGAATGTGCATCCATCATCTGGTCAAGATGGCTTGGAGCCGAATGGGGTTGTTCCTGTGAACATTCAGCAAGTAAAACTCCTGATCCTTCAGAGTTGATGGATAACTTGTCGCCAATTTGAGGAAGACACATCTGTCTGTGGGAACTGTACACACAATCATTCATTAACAAATTGGAAGTTATTGCCACATCTCCTGTACAGCCCTGACCTTGCTCCAAGCCATTTACACATGTTTGGGCTATTAAATGAGTTCCTGGGAGGCCAGAATTTTAAACATGAGACAGGCAGTCCGATCCTGGCTCCAGCATACTGAGAAAAACTTCTACTTTGATAGTATCCAAGTACTAGTGAAACACTGCATTAGTGTACCAGGGGATTATATAGAGAAATAAAGAGATTTTTTTCTCTCTCCTGTAACTGTGTTCTGTTTTTCTGCACAATCAGATGTCCTGGTTTGACTTGAATGACCCCTTGTATTATTAAATCTTGCTGGTAAATCTGTAACTAAAAGTTTAGTCTAACATCTACAGTATGCACAGAAATCTACAGTATGCACAATTTCTTAGAAATTAGAGTATAAATCATTTTCCATACCAGTTTTAAACCAATTATACTCATCAAAATATTGCTCTTTCTTTCTTTCTTTCTTTCTTTTTAAATCAAACACTTAAGTCATGGCTGAAGTTCACACTAATTCATTCCACTATAGTTTTACCAGGGTGTAGAAAATGTGCCAAACTGAAATCACACTAATTCTCCAATCCATAGCCTTGAGCTCAGACGCCAGGGTCAAGTCATGGTCAAGTCGGAATAACCCTGTGGTGGTACTGTAGACGTTAGACTTTCTTAGTAATAACATTAAACTGGTGGCTGTGGTCGGTTCATTTTTCTTTTGATTTTCTTTTAATGGAAGTTTCCGTGTCTTCCGGGTTCTTTTTTTTAATTAACATCAATATTTTTCCCCTTATGAATCAGACTATGGATCATAGTCTTCAGATGATCCCTAATCATTAGGTGAAAATCATCTGCCTGCATGTGTTTCAAGCATTTCCTTTTCTGTTGCATATTGATTTCCCTGAGTTCATCTGTGTCTTGACCCCTGCCATAGACTTTATCTGTAATTATTTTGAGAGACATTTTTCCATCTAAGTGCGTGCACAATAGATAAAGCATGAGGTGCTGCAGGATAGCCATCTGACTGTTTTACCGTAGTAAAGCCATAGCCTTACCATAGAAAACCCCATCAATCCACCTTATGTGACCAAATAAGGTCCTCTTCCCTTCATTCTGTCTCTCTGCATTGACCCCGTTTGAGTTAACAGATTGATTTATCTGTTATGCCACTATGGCGTTTTGGCTCTTTAGGTTTATTGTAAGTTTACCATCAAATCATATGGAAGGGGAGAAGGAGAAGGAGATTCTCCTCATTATTAAAGAAATGTGGGGCTCATCTAAATAATTTTTCCGGGGAAAGCGACTAGTTTCTGAGCCCTGTGAAAACAGACGCCCACATAGTGAGCATGACCGGATGCTGTGGGAGCACGAAGTGGGAGTTCTCTTGCCCGCGGCCTCTGATGACCCACCTGAGTGTTGTTTTCCATCTGCCTGCATAGTCACTGTAAATGCAAGGAGGTGAAAAACAGATTTGATTCATTGCCAGCACTGATAACAAAATGAGGCTTTTTTTTTGTAATTGAAAATCAAGGTAAGACCTTGAGAAGCGAAAAAAAGAAAAGAAAACATTCAATAGTGAGTCAGGCTACATTTAAAAGCCTCTCAGCCTCTCAAATCAGACAAAAGGTCAATAATAATACTTGGGCTAACGTTAGCAGCAAATCTTGCGGATAGAATTCTGAGTAGCTAACGGATTTGCCATGGCTTATATAAACAGTTAACATTTTACTTTTGGTCTTGGGTGTAAGGTGGTAAATTATCTGGCAACAATCTGTACATGGAAGGAAGAAAAATAACATCTTAACATCATTCCTACTGTATCTGTATTTTTTATAACCTAAACTATTTTTTTTAGATCAAACGATAAGTACATTTGTATAGGGATTCTACTATTGTATAATGATAATTATGGGGCTGTGATGTCTAGAGTAACATTTTTCCATTTGTTCTGCAAGCATGAAAAACCTGAACCACAGATGAGCTTAATTAAAGTTATATTTGTCATGTGGGTGTGCATGGGCTTGAACTACTGTCGGGCCTTAAACCTACACATGATACATAAAAAAATACACTGCTATAACATAAAACAGTAGTTCCTATAACACGTAAAAGCTCTGTTGTAAGTAGCTATTGTTTAGTGAAAGACATGGTTGCATCCAAATTACGGAGCTGTTATATTCTTGAAACACAATAATACAATTGATTTGGAGCAAAATAGGTCACTATTCAAAACATACAGAACCATTGCCCAAAATGCCTGACTGTCTAAATATAACACTGCATTCCTGATTAAAAACAGCTGCATGTTAAAAGTGCCAAAGTATTGGCACAAAGCAAAGAAAACAAGGAAGATTGCTAAAGTTAATCAAACGGAGTTAAGAACTGCTCAATGCATTATTAAAAACTGGAGAGCATTTCACAGTTGCTTAGTGGTAAGCACTACCTTGCACCTCCAGGGTCCAGACTCGACTCCTGGCCAGGTTCGATTCCCGCCTCTGTGTGCATGGAGTTTGGATGTTCTCCCTGTGCTTGGTGGGTTTCCTCCAGGTTCTCCGGGTTCCTCCCATAGTCCCAAGAAATGCAGATTAGGCTAATTGCCATTCCCAAATTGCTGCATGAATCAGTGTGTGAGTCTGTGTATGTGTGTGTCCCATGATGGATTGGCACCCTCTTCAGGGTGCGTAACAACCCTGCGTTGTGCCCTAAGTTTCCTGGGACATGCTCTAGGCCTCCCATGACCCTGAATGCAGGATTAAGCGCGACCCAAGTGAAACGGTGAGGCTAAAGGGAGCAGAGGTAAAGAAGGTGCAGGACTTTATGTACTTAGGGTCAACGGTCCAGAGCAAAGGAGAGTGTGGAAAAGCGGTGAAGAGGCGTGTTCAGGCAGGTTGGAATGAGTGGAGAAAAGCGTCAGGATGTAGTGAGAAAGGACACGAAGTTAGAGAGTGTGAGAGAGTTAGAGAGTGTGAGAGAGGATACAGAGTATAGGGTTAGATGGAGGCAGATGATTCGCTGTGGCGACCCCTGAAAGGGAACAGCAGAAAGACAAAGAAAAAGACATTGAGTGAGAGTGAGTGAGTAAGAGCATTTCCACACACTCAGTGTGACAAGAACTTAAAGGACTGAGACTAAACAGCTGTGCTTGTGGCCATGCAAAAAAACAGCTGTTATTGACACCAGGGTTATCAGAAAAAACTATTTCAATTTGCTACTGAGGAGCATAAAGATTGGACTTTGGAGCAATTGGAAAAAGGTCATGTGGTCTGACGAGTCCAGATCGACCCTATTCCAGAGTGATGGGAGCATCAGGGAAGTGCATGAAGTCACGCATCCATAATGTACCTGTATAGTGAACACTGTAGAAGACTCTGGAGACAGTGTTATGATCTGGGGTTGCTTCAGTTGGTCAGGTCTTGGATCAGCAACGGTATGGCAATAAAATGTAGCTGATCAGCTGATAACCTGAATGTACTGAATGACCAGGTTATCACATCAGTGGAGTTTTCTTACCAGATGGCATGGCCATTTTTAAGAAAGGGAGGTTCTGGAAGAATAAGGAATCTAAGGAATAAGGAAAGTTAAATAAATTATAATGGTAGGTCTTTACATTTAAGAAGTTTACTATCATAAATAAATAAATAAATAAAATTAAGCTCCACTATCATATTTTTCTGTGTTTACTATTATGACAATTAGCTAACTAATATCTGAAGGCCGTGTGACT
This sequence comes from Clariallabes teugelsi, assembly GCA_030014215.1. Classification (NCBI taxonomy): domain Eukaryota; kingdom Metazoa; phylum Chordata; class Actinopteri; order Siluriformes; family Clariidae; genus Clariallabes; species Clariallabes teugelsi. The sequence continues at coordinate 18,646,509 of JAQMYG010000003.1, forward strand.
TCATCTGCATGAATTTATAACCTTCAAACTGCTACAATCTAAAGCAACAATTAAAAGTCAAATATTACTGATTGCTGTATTAAAATGCTAGGTTTTCATTTATTTATTTTATGTATCTTTTTCCCTGTGTACCTGAATTCTGATGACATATTTTATAGATTTTTTTTTAAGTGAAAAGAAGTAAATCCAGTGAACTATTTTATATTTTCTTGTTTTATTGCAAATATGCAGTGACTTTATATTTTATGGACCTTAAATCGTTTTAACTCAAATAATTGAACATTTTAGACATCTTACCAAGTTGGCATTTAGTTACATCCTCTTTCTCCGCTATCACAGCTTTCAATCTAGCCAGCTTTAAGTTTGTTTTTATTTCATGAATTTTCACCAACCTTTATTTGCAGAACACTTCCAGTTCTGAAATATATTTTTGGTAGATTAATCTTGCATGCACTGAATGTTTAAGATCTCTCCACATATTTGGTATGATGTTTGGGTCAGGGGCCTGTGGAGATACTGTATTTCAAAAAGCTTCATGTTCCATTCAATTAATTCATATTGAACTTTTCAGCTTCAGTTTCTTGATTAATTGTGTCACCAAAGCATTTCAAAATGTTCTGATTGAATCCATTGTTTCATTTATTTTTTTTGTGCCACTGGTTACCAAACAACCCTAAAGCGTAATTGCCACCCCATGCATAACCGTTGATTTATTGTAATCTTCTAGACATTGTACAGTATGCGGATGTCTACATATCTAGACATGTGGGTATATAGATTGTATTGCATAGCTCAGATATTCACTTCTTTATAAAGACTCTTCTATGCAGATCATGTTTGTTGAAGCAGTGCTTGCAGAGAAGAACACTGCACCCTCATCCCATGTGTCAGCCAATTCTTTCTGCAGTTCATTAATGTCATGTGGATTTTGTTCTTCCTTACTGGGTGGAATCCTGGCAATCCTATCTCGGGGTTTCATAGTTTTTCAGATTTTGCATTGAATTCTACATTTTCTCCTAACTGCAATTTCTTGATGGCATTTCAGAAAGTGGAAATTGTGAGCTGGGGGCACTTTGGTGTATTTGAATAGCCCTTCCTTCACACTGAAAGCATTAATTAGCTTAATTTTAAGATTTTCACTCAGGTTCAACTCAGGCGCTTTAAGGTGCCCATGATGAGTAAAAAGCCAGAGCATTTATCACACTCTGGAATTGTTATTTGTAATGACAATTCAAGACCTGCCTAACAAAATCAGTCAATTATGGCATTATGCCTAACTCATTACAACTGCAGACTTTACAATAAAAGCGTGTTGAAGCTTTGTACATGCAAAAATGTCTATCTATCTATCTATCTATCTATCTATCTATCTATCTATCTACAGTATCTATCTATCTATCTATCTATCTATCTATCTATCTATCTATCTATCTATCTATCCATCCATCCATCCATCCAACTCATTGGAGGGAACGACACACAATATGGCAATTTGGAAATTCCAGGCAGCATTTCTTCCTCGCATGTGCTCATAACCTGAATAAGCACAAAATAAATAAAATAAAATAAAAATAAAATTATGCTATGTTAAATTGTAAATTAAATTATGTTAAGCGCCAAATGTTATCTGTATTGCCTTTACTTACTTTAGACTGTACAGTATATATGGTAATATACTGTAAAGTAAGCAAAAATTTTACTTTCTTGTACAGTAGTTTTGTGTCGTTTTCCCTCTTTGTCTGATTTAATGCTGTTGATGTCTATGTTTTGCATGGACTGTCAGATACCAAACAGCTTTTTTGTCTTACTGACTTTACAAAATACCCATGGAGTAGTTGTGCACTGCTAAAATGTTGTAGTTACTTTTTATTTTGTTCCACACTACATAGACTGCTAACCAGATTCTACTGTAATCATGTAAAGACAAAAACAAGTGGAGCATTACTAGAGTTGCTCCATTCTAGAGGTAACATTTCGAGGCAGGACACAATAAACAACTGACAGTATTGTAACACTTCAGTTGCTACAAATTCTAAAAACTGCTGTGATTTCTCAGCTGTTAACAGTAATCAGATTAACTGTGTTTTAGATACCTGTTCATACAAAGCTTTGACCCTGCCACACACTTCCTTAATAAATACTGTATAACCAGACATGTTGTAATTCTAATAAGCATACTGTTTAGAAGTTTAGTGCTATTTAGTCGTTTTGTTGCACTTAGTATCTTCTAGAGCCTGCTATGTAGTAGTTTAGTGTGCAGGGTTGCAAAGATTTTTGAAAGATTGAAAGATTTTTACAAGCACTCCAGTAGTGACAACTCAAAGCGGTTTTAGATCAACACTTAACAAGAGACATTATGATCCATAACAAACAGGCACCTACAGTGTACGGTGTACAAACCACTACAGTCTGACATTCGAATAACTTACATATTGCTATAATGTTTTTTAGTCAGTGATGACATTTTAAAATTGTGTGCATGGTTGATTTTTTTTCTCCCACACTGACATACTGAAGCCCCCTAAAGCTGTGGTTACACTACATGAGTTTAAACAGGATTTTGTATAGAAGTCCATGTAGTCTGCAGCAGTCAGCACAACTTGTGGCAAGTTATCAAAAATCATGTAAGTGTATGAAGGGTACAGACTGGGAACAGACATGAGTTGGAGTATATCAAACGTTTTCCAGAGCTGACCCAAGTTGCATAGTGTAAAGTGGTCACCAACCCAACTAGGGAATGCGTACCGTCAATAGCCAATGACTGAGTCGGGATCATAGGCAGGATACAGGAGATAGGTGGAAATTCAAAATTATTTGTTCTTTTTGTTCCTTTCTTTTTTAGCACAGAATGTGGCGCATATTAAAATTGCTGCTGCAGGTCTTGTATCCATTTATGTCTTCATCTTCTTCTTCTTCATTTTGAAAGATTACTCTTTCTCTCGCAAGAATTGCCATGATAGTTTTGTGCTTTCAGTTGGAGTGAAAAGCTATGTAGTCCATGATCCCTCATCTGGCTCAGTCACTAAGTGTATGTCCACCCTTTTTGAGGTTAACTGTCTCCTTATTCTTGATTGGAACAGTCCTTATGGTGGGATTAAACACATGCTGCCTATATACAGTAGTTAGTGCAGAGTGTCTTATGATGACTTTATACAGTGTAAGGCATTGGATTTGGCAGGGGTTTCCTCTTCCATTTATTTTGCTATTGAATGTATTTTTGGCTTTTTAGTTTATATCTTTCTTTGACATTTTGGATTTTTTTTTTAACTATGGGAGAAATAAAAATATAACGCTATTGTCTGTCTAACTGGCGATACTTAAAAACAGTGGGAATTACTCCTTTCATCTCTAAATGTCTTTAAAATGACTTAAAGATTTGCTAACATTTTAGGGATGGGTAACGTAAACTGGTGCCAGTGCAGGATTCTGTTCAGACAGGCCTGCGGTCAACCAAAAATCTGGTCGCTAGGCAACGACGCCATGCAGCCAATCAATCGAAACGTGCTGCACCTTCTTGGTCCTCTTTATAAGCTTCTCAGTCGTTTCCTTTCACGTACGGACATTAGTTCTATACCGTGTATGAGTCCGCTCTCTTCAGAGCTCTGGTACTGTATAGAGAGAAAAAAAAGAAAGAAAAAGAGATAATTGAAGAGAAACTCGATGTATTTGAAAAGAAAAGAGTAGTTCTTTAAAATATTCAGAACAAAAATTAGAAAGGAGCTTTAAAAAGTTAAGAAAGAATTTTTGAAGAGGTTCCTGTGGTTATCCTCATTTTCCTGTTGTTGTGTGCATGTTTATGTTCTGTTTTTTATTTTGTCTCAATGTGCACTAGCACTCCACTGCAACACAAACTAACTTTCTTGCCTAAATCCAACGTTACCCTGCCTTACTCTAGTTCTCTTGTTATTTTACTAGTTTTTTTTAACCTTTACTGCTGAAGTTTTGTTCATTGGCGTTTCATTAAAATATCATGCATTTGGTTTTCACCTCAGATTCGTTTCTCAGGCAGTTCAAAAGTGAAGAATCAAGAATCTAATATTAACATGGAAGTGTGATTGTGCAAATGCATGAACACTTCACACTACAAGTTGCATGTAATTTGAAAAAAAAAAAAAAAGAAAGAAAGAAAAACCAAAAATGTTGTTAGTAAGGAGGTTTTGTCTTTTGATAGCGTCCCTATTCCCAAACTGTGTAGAAATTAGAGATGTATCATCATTTTAACATTGTTACAGCAGTAAACACAATACACAACCTTGCAAGGTCAATTGAATTTAATTGGCTATTATGTGTGTGGAGCTTTTGACAATGCACATTGTCGCAAACAGCATTGCAGAAGTATGTAACTTCCAGATCTACGTTTTAAATGGATAAAAAAGGTCACCTTTTTTTTTAGGGAATCCGACTAAAAAGGGAACCTTTACCCCATAACATGGAATTGTGCAATTATAAATAAGTCATTTCAATATCTGTGGGCTAAATGAGTGCAACTGTGTAACCAGGAAATTCATTATAACTTTAACATAAAGTCAACTGTTCTTTGATGGTTACTTGAGTGCAAAATTCTTCAGAGTAATAGCAGTGCAAAGCCATCGTTATTGCTTAAGTGTAGCCTGTCTTCAGGCTGTCGGGATATTAGGGCAATGAGTGGTTTGTAAGTGATCAGAAAACCAGGATGGATCAGGTAGGTCTGGAGAGCAAAAGGGGTCACGATCACTGGAATCTCAAGAGATGGATGATTAAAGTGTGTGTGTGAGTGAGAGAGAGATTTTATTAAGTAGTCTCATTGTTACAGTATATAATGGTTAAAGAGTGTATCATGAGAGGAACCTGGGTACAGTATACAGTATCTACCCAAAGATAGCCACAGAACTCCCCTAACACTCTCAATACATTTCTGTGCATTTTTAAAATATTTATTTTAATTGAATCCAATTTTTATTTCATGTGTGCACCATATAATTTATAAAAATATATAAAATTTAGGGCCGGGACTCGATAAAAAAAATTAATCTAATTAATTAGAGGCTTTGTAATTAATTAATCGGAATTAATCGCATTTAAATCGCATATAAATATTTGACCTTATTTTATATCACCCTAGGTGATACTTGAGGCTCGATGT
>JAQMYG010000003.1:18654853-18675148 GCA_030014215.1 Clariallabes teugelsi
GTCGCGGGTGCGGGGCGGGGCGGGTTGTAAAAATAGATACAGTGGTGCGGGGCGGGCTGGGGCGGGCCAAATAATTTTATAAAAGCGGGACCCGCGGGTTGGAAAAATGCTCGACCCGCGCATCACTAGTGTGCATGGAGTTTGTGTGTTCTCACCGTGTTCGGTGGGTTTCCTTTAGGTGCTTTGGTTTCCCGATTAGCACATTTCTAATCACTGAGCCTTTATATTTTGCTGTGTATTAGTTAATAACTAATAATCATTTTAGCCTAAAAGAAATCTATAGCTAGAAACCTAGCAGTTCCCAGTATTGTGTTTGATCCAACATGGGACAAATCCCCCCCATGTATTCCGTGAGCGTTATTGTGCCATCCATCGTGGCCCATGTCCAAACAACTGGAGCCTCGGAGTTCCTATAGCCATCATTTTTAGTGAGGGCTAAAGTGGTCTGTTTTTCTGTCCCTCCAGTGTCCTCACAAGGAGACCGTGTGTAAGAAACGAGCGAGAAGCTTTAACAATCATTGTTCACTCAGCTAAATAGTGGCAATGGGAGAGCTCTGTGGCTACAGAGACAAAACTGCAGTCTACTTCTCAGAAATCATTAGACAAACTGCCTTAAGAATCAGAAAATGTACCATTTACAGAATCAGTTATGTCAAGTGTTTGTAGAACAAGTGGAGTGTAGCAAAGGTGCTTGGTTTTAGTGATCATGTCATAGTGCTAGTCAGACATGATTACCAGAACTTAATTCTCAACTGCTCCTTATTTTAATTCACTGCTGCTTTCGTCAATGATGTTGAAATTATTTCCTTTTTTATTCGCTTTTTACGCATGTTATTTTCCTTCCACAACGAATAATAATCATCCATTTAATACAGAATTCTGCAATTTAATTTATAGATTTTTTTTTTATATAACTGTGACAGTATTGACAGAATGGGTGTAGACACAGGTTTAGGATGTATTTCTTTTCATCCAACAAGAGCAACAAAAAAATCCAAATGATCTGTAATATAAAATGTCAGCTGTGCATTTTTAAGGATTACTTTTTTTCCCCCTTAAAGAAAGTTGCTGAGCATTCTGTACTTGGGAAGAAACGACAGATTGAGAACTGATAATCAAAGGCAAAATATGAGTCATGGAAATCTGTTTTAATAGAACTTAATTAGTAGAGTTCTGTCTCCATGGAGAGCATATCAGATATCACCTAACCCCATCAAGCAGCCAGATAATTAAAGTCCAATAAAGATATGGCATACACAGACAAGAAAAAAAAAAGTTGGGGCTAAGAACAATGCAGGAGAGTGATTTGGCTAGTGATTGTACTCAAATTCATTCAGGAACTAATTAGCTATTAAGCTAAAAAAAAAAACCCACATGCATGGGAAGATAAAGGATTAATACGTATGAGTACTGTAATGAATGCACATGGTAAAGCTTAAACAAAAGACCAAACAAGTGCTACGTAAATGGTGAGATTTTATGACTAAGCATTTGATATGAGGTGATTTTAGAAAGTAGTGTTTGTTTAGAGTATTGTTTAAAGACTGAGCTACAAAGACTGGCAATGTATTACTGTAGCTGTTAAACAAGCAAAAATCAGCAAGGATTGATAGAATGTTCATGTCCGAAAAATATAACCATATCACAAAACCAAACTGAGAAAATGATGCCCAGAAATGATGTGGTGATTATTCCTTACAAGACATAATGTCACACTGATCATTTGTCATAGATGTGCCAAATGCTTTTGACGTGAAATTTGAAGTACAGCTGGTGAAATTACCTCGCCCGATTGCCTGTTTGCCCCCGAGATATTTCTTGCATTGTGTACAAGTGCCTGTCAAGCATCTGAGTTCCCATTCTGTGGGCACACGTACACAAACCCAGAGTCCTGTTCACCAAATTACCGTCTCCTATTCTTCCATTCGCCTGATGACTCAACACTACAGCATGCTGAGACACTTTCCTACTGACAGCACGATCAACTATGAGAAAGATCAAGCTCACACATATACCCGCTGACAACGATTAAACTATTTCAATGCTGCTTACTCTGGGTTGTGAATGGAGAGCTAGAGAACATCTCTAATCCAATCTTCTCCAGCAAGATGCAGGTTTTAAATCAGCCTCTCCTTTACTTTAAACCGAGCCAATGGCTCTTCAGATGTTTTGAATTCGATATGGCTGGGTTGCTTAATTTTTATTCATATTTATTCCTGAGTGCTTGTGCTTGGACCTGATGGAATATAAAAGAGCACACAGAATGTTGGCTTCTCACACTGCTGTGTTAAAAACCTGGCGGATGAGCCTGTGAATTCAAATAATAAAACACAACAGGGCATTGGAACATAATAATGTAACACGCCATGGTTAAGTACGGTACTATCCAGCATGTCTCAAAGTGGTATATCACGGACATTAACCACTCGTTTCTTACATTTTTAAGTCTGCAAAATGTCGAACATACAGTATGGCTTTTAAATAGTAGAAAAAATTTACTGTTATAAAGTGCAGGAGACTCCACCTTAAAAACAGAAATATGGAAAACATACTTTTAGATATTCAACTGCATCTCCAATATGTACATTAAAAAAAACATGGAGGAAAAAGAACAATCCATACTTTTTAAAAATATTTTTTTGTTGGAAAGGGCTTAAACAAGCCAAATTGATTTTTTCCCTATTGTGACCTCACAAAAAGGTACCCTCCCCTGGGTTGTTGCTCAGCTCAGCTGTTCTCTGGAGGGGTGTGGCTCAGCAGTAGGTTCATTTACATAGACATTGAAAAGGTGCGCTCAGAGGAAACGTGAAACAGAGTTTCCTCTGAGCACCATCATCTGTTGGGTGTTTAGATGGAGAATTAACTGACACATTTTGGGGAGCGCTGAGACCTGTGATTAATTTGTTAAAGAAATAGTAAAATTTGAGACCTTTAAATGTAAAATGTTTTCTTATAGAATATTTCACCATGTGACAAGTATTATCACCATTCCTTTTCCTCTCCTGCTTTTGGCTGCTCCCTTAGGGGTCGCCACAGCGGACCATTCGTCTCCATCTAATAGCATCATGTCAACAATTATTACAACAACAACAAAAAAAAACAACACTTTTTATTTGTTTAGTAGTCTTAGATGTGAAGTGCCTACCATACATGTTGCTGTAAGTGCCTGCTTAAGAAATATATACAGTATATACGTTTATTTATTAATTAAATAAAAAAAATCCAATAAATTCATTCACCTGGTGCATTGATGTGAAATATAAATATTGTGACGAGGTCACAGGTACTATAATAAAAACTATCCATTTTATACTACACAAGCAATATGTGCATTAATATACACACCTCTGCCTTTGATTGCAGACAATGAATCCACTTCTTCATGCCTAAACAGTATGGAGAATTCAACAATGTGGTCATACAAGCAGTCAACTCCCTGAGTTAAACCTGACACATACAGTATTTAACAAGCCTCAACTAATTCATCCTCAAAATAATCGTGGACATCTTTCTTCATTGAATTTTTTTAATTTTTTGCTTTTAATGTTGAATTCATGACCATCGTTTTTCCATCAGTTTAGTTGCCAACAATTTTGAATGAGCAGATTAAACAAAAGCACCAGGAATTGGAGATGTGTAATCATAGTTTTCCTTAAATAGATTACTGGTTTTGGATAAATAATTTGCTGGAGTTTCAAAGCTTAGCTTCCAGAAATGATGATGATGGTGTTAAGCCTTAAAATTAAAGTGGTTATGTAAACTGCACATGCAAGACAAGTGTCAGAGATGAGATGATGGTTTAGGCAATAACATTGCTTTGACAAGTACAGCTGATAGCAGCTTTGAGACTTGGAGGTAATCACCTCTTTAGAGATGTAAGGCATGAGAAGTGTCATAACATTTGTATGTTACGGAATTAGAATTTTGTATTTTTTTTTTAAAGTTAAATACACCACTCATTACACCTTGAATATCAGATCAGGTTTGCTGATGTTGAAGTGACAGGACGCTTCATGTCCCACAGTGCTCTCATTCAAGTGGTTACACAATCTCAAGTCTACCCAGTTCTTAATCAGTTTGCAGTGGATAACCTTACTGTACCTGCATGCTGGAGACTCCTTCCTAAGCACTGCTGCTGTAATCATACACATGCTAAGTTATATACTCATCCCAGTACCTTTATTCACAATATACTAGATACTGTAATACACTGGATGCACTTACTGTAGTACTCCTTACTTTACCTCTTCCTTAGCATTATGAATTAAACATGTGGTATAAAAAAGAGCTCAAATACTGTCTCAACGTGAATATATCTATTTTTTATTAAGACAAGTACTGCTCCATTTGTTTAAAAACGTAATTTTATGATCAAATACAAACTGGAGATGGGAACAAGTAGATATCTCCCGTTACACCGAAACACAAGCTACAGAGATGTGACAAAATTCAGACATAAAAACTGATCTGAACAATGAACAACTTTGCACTGGGTGATTTTTATATTAGGTGATCTAAAATGCTGAATTATAACCTCGAACTTCACTTTTAGATCACATTTTCACAAGCCTGCTATCATGTATGACAACGATGAGGATGACGATCCAGCTATACAAAGTAATCTCCACATTTAAAACAGTGCACTGTGTGTTAGGGTTTGGATGTAACGTCTTGAGAGCTAAAATGCTTAACTCAGGCATGATGGGTCTTTCTCGATTAATTAAATGTGTTCATAAATTCTGAAGTTCTTCTGTTGTGGGGCCCGAATCTTGCACTCTACCTGAGATGCAATCAACTGAATTTACACACAGACCTGAGACAGAAGAATTTTAAAATGATAGTGACATTGGGAAACCAGCTGGTTTTTACAATGCTATATCTTCTGCCATTTACATTTGGTACTTTGTGGCAGACTTTTATAGCTCTAATTTCTCACATTACCCAGATCCTTTTAATTTACAAAGCATGTGATATATAACAAACATAACTTATGGTGCACTGAAAGCTCCTCATTAGTGTCCTTTATATCAGGGACTGTAATGTAGACAGACAGACACTGACGGGCTTCAGTGCAACATATTCTTTAGTGTTGAAGGAATAAAACAGGGGTGGACTGATGATAAACTTCTTAGCTAGCCCACCAGGCACGTAAAGCTCTGATGTGCTGCATGTTCTGGTTGCCTTGAAGCCTAAGTGTCTAGAATAAAAAAAAAGTGGTAGCTAACATAAAACATACTGTAGACAAACATGGCAGCTAACATAAGACATATAAAACCTCATATTTAACATAAAGTGAATAAACATGATGGCGAACACAAAACATAAAAAAAAACTTACTAGCTAACAATATAATAGCCTATTGTGAGCTAGATAGATAATGAAGTTTAATACAGAATAAAGAAAGTATATTATCATGATGTACTTTGTTCAACAAAGTCAGCAAATTTCTGTACAGTATGTTGGTCTGCCTCGAGTTTTTATTTTTTCATTATATCTTTAACCATAATGTGAACATTACAAACATTGAGTTACTGTATACAGTGGTACCTCGGCATGTTTGCTTTAAGAATGTTCGACTGAAATTGGCATGCAAAGTATTTGTGGCATACGAGCCACCAATCTAAGCCGTACTGAAGACCAGTTTGCGGCTACGCGTGTGATGAGGCGGGTGGCGGTCAAAACTTTTTGCGTCAATGGCAAGCCAAGTAAAACAAGTTTACGTATCTTTTGTGAGGATTTTTGCATTTTGCGCAAGGAGCAAGGACAGTAGCAGGAAGAAAAAGGAGCCACTTTGTGTTCCTTTTTTCAATCAGCCGGTGCCAAGAGGAATCATAAATTATGGTTAAGAGAGGTTTAATGTCTATTTATTTCATTCTGTACTTCATTTACATGTCTTTTCTAAATGTTTAGATTTTTTTTTATATGCAAAAACATGATAATAGTGTTGGAAATTGGTAATATTGGTAATATTTTTTGGGTGGTTGGAACAGATAATCTGCATTTAACATTATTTCCGATGGGAAAATGCGTTTCACAATACGAAATTTCACTTAAGGACTTAAATAAAATTTGTATACCAAGGTACCACTGTATGGAGCCTTTGCTATAGAATTGCTTGGTTTCCACATACCTTGGAGCTCCTTATGCTGAAAAGCATTTGTGCATGCTAATAAATCTGTGTTTTAAAAAACAAACAACCAGATTGCACCTCTGCCGATGTGGTATTTAGATATGTAGCACTCGCTAGAGCAACAAAGTGCGCCACACCACCATCAAGCACTTTTATTTGCAATAAACATACCAAATGTAAAAATCTGAAATATCTCTTCTTTTCTTCTATGTGTTTATAGTTAAAGCTATTGGATACTACATCTACTTATCCTGTGATTGTCCACCCCTGTGAGATATCGGAATACATATTTCCAGTCTGCTCTTCACTTCCCCAGCAATGCAGGCTAGTCAATTGACATGAAAACATTTATACGTTCAAATAAAACCAGAAAACACTGTACAAACCAACGGCAAGGTCAATGATCAAAGGCAAAGATTGACACTGGCAGACTATGAGAGGAGACATAAATATCATAATAATATATTACCATTTGTAAAATTGCCACAATAATTTCCAGTTTTAAAATCCTGTTAAATAAACTCAACCATTTTTTTAAATTTTATATAAAAAAAACCTCTACATCCCATAATAATAATAATAATAATAATAATAACTCTACAATCAATAAAATAATATGCAGCCATGAGAATGCCAATGTGTACAACTTCTCCAATACTGCTCTATGTTACTTCATATATTCTATACTACAGACTCATCCTATGCCGGACCATAAACAACACCATGGAGTCAAAAAAGAAAAAGAAAAAGAAAAAAAAAAGATAAAATATATAAGGCCCCCACAGTGAGACATGAACAACAGAATACAAAGTTACCGATAAAGAATTTAGTTTTAAACATATTAAGCTGGTAGGAGGCCCACACACACACATACACACACACACACACACACACGTGTCAAACGGCTCAGAAAATACAGAATGAATCTAAATTTACAACTGTATTTTACAGCTATGTTTTTTTCACGGGAGCACATATTATCTAAGCACTAGCAGTAACCGGTTTTCAGTGCTGAGACCTGGCGCCAGCATGAGAGGAATCGACTAGAGCTGCTTTGTAGTCTGAAGCATGTCCAGAGGTGCCAACGCGTGCAGCGTAGCTGTAGCATTTATGATTTTTTGACCTCTTGCTATGGTGATATGGGAGCCATCTGAAAAATGATGCTTTTCCGCTTTCTCAGATAAAGCAGCGGTCAGACCAAGCGAGAATAAAATTCGCTGGACAAAAAGGTCAGTCCACTGAAGGGGAAATGACGTGAGAGGTGAAAGACATTACCCGAGATTTTACCTCGTGCTGACTTTATCTACGCGAACTTTTGTCCTGTGAATTCACAAGCCTCGACCCTGTCAGCCAATAAAAATCAACATGGTGGTCTCTTGAGTTGGAAAAAAATGTGAAGCAGCTGTTTATTACTTAAGTCACAGTGGGTTGTTTGTCATTTCCATATTGGTTCTGGTCAGTTTCTATGTACTAGCCAGCTTTTCTTATCGCACAACAGCTACTGTAGCAACAAGGAAGGATGAAGTCTAACATGTGCTTTCTCTAAGACATCTAAAGCCAGTCGATTGTGTCTTTTTGGTTGTTTTTTTTTGTGTGTCTGACCTGCTGGTCAGACTGCCTAACACACTCGGATGAAAGTGCATCCTACGCTCTTCCACATGCACAAGCTCACAAATGCACGATTTGCTAATGTCTCTGTGATTGACAGGAGAGTGAGAGTATGCCGTCCCTCCCAACCAAACAAGTTCTAGTTCTGCTTTCTTAGATGGCTTTGGCATTGTTGGGATTGTAACTTAAAATCTTCAGATGAGAGTGAATGCTTTTTTTCTTGCACCACACAAAGCCATCAACACAATCATAATTTGTGATCAAATAGATAAATGTCAGGAGTTTTTGCACAAGTTTGAAAGTTGGCATCTCTGCACATCTCTCTTTCTATAAGTGGTATCTGTTAGAGCCACGGTTAGTTTTACTATTAGCTTTGGCATTCATTTTTAATGCGTGATTGCAATTGTCATCGAACTACCCGGTGGCCATTTATGACACGGCGAAAATGAATGAAAACTAGCACAAGCAGGATATCTGCACATACAGAAAAGCTATTAAATAATGCAAGATCACTAAAGAGCTGCAACAGACCTTAGCTCAGGTTTGTCACAACAATGTCACCCACCTCAAAACCTAATATGCAGGGTGGGGGAAATTGGTTGGGGCTTGGGTGGGGGGGGGAGCTGAAGAAAAGGAACTGATAAATCACTTTGAACCGACCCATTAAAAAGATGTAAACAGTTCTTGTGAGGCTGAAATGTCATCATTTGTAATACCCCGAATGGAGTTTGTTCTGCTTGGCTGGCGGAACAGCGTGAGCGCTGGAGTGTGTGTGTGTGTGTGTGTGTGTGTGTGTGTTTGGTGTGCGGGCGTCGGAGAAGCGTGGTCTGATTGGGCCTGCTAAGAGAGCCAGCAGAACGCCAGCAAGTCGTGGGTGCAGGAACAAGAAGTAGGTGCTTTCGAAATAAATAGAACAAGGCACAATTTTTTTTCCACGAATGTTGAAAAAACTGAACAAAACTGGCACCGGTGGGAGGCGTCGGGAGGTGTCGGATAGTGAAGCTCGTTGCAGAAACGTGAGCTCTCTTTGAGCTCCTCCATCCTACACCTCTTCAGTCTCGATGGCAGCGTTGCTCCTCTTTCCTCTCCTGTCCTCTTTGTTAAATTACTTGTCTAAATCCAGTCTGACAACCATAAACCCCCCACAACCCCTACAACCCCCACCCCCTTCCCTTTCCAAACTCTCACTTCTTGTCCAGCAGAGAGAGACGCTAACAGAGTCAGAGTTAGATATAATATTCCTTTTTGTCGTCCGTGTTGGTTTGCCCTCCCTCGGCGTTGATGATGGCTGTGTCGGCGTCCGCTGCGTCGTCTGCTCCTTTGGCTTCATGGGTAAAATAGGTACCTGTAATCGAGATAGTATATATATACAGTGTATATATCATCTTTTATACCACTTCCACATATCAAATACATATATAGGATAAACACCTTGAGCTCGCCTTCATTTTTTCATATTTAATTACATTTATTTGTGTTGGTTAAAATACAGTTTTACTATGACAGACTGCAAAATGCCTAAAGATACAATTTACAGTATCTAAGTTCATATAAGCTCAACAGCAACCTCATTTCCCCTCTCATTTGGCCCAAGTGTTCAGCATCACCAGCACTCTAATCATCACCTGTCATCATCTCCACCTCTTTCTCACCTGTTTTCGTCATTTATGGCCTTAGGTTAGATTTTTTTTTAATACTCGAATGATTCATAGGTCACTGTGTGGATTACCAAGCAAAAAACATGACTCTGAATCTGCTCTGGTACAGGGACTGAACTGAAAATAAAAGACAAACACCTGCCAAAATTGAAAGCCAGAAAATCCTTCAGGAAGTCTGTACCTCAAGACTACATTTAAAATAGAAGAAAGTCCTTTGAAGCAAAATATGAAGAAATGAGGGTCGGCTCAAGATTATCGCACAGTACTGTATAAGGAAACCCAAATACAAACTTTGCACAATAAATTGTATGCCTGATGTACCTTTATGTCTGGCGAAGTAGCGTCCCAAAACGATGAGCAGACAGAGCATGGCGAATACAACCACCGCGACGACTCCGCCGATGACGGCGTGGTCGATTTTCTGTGCCGCCGCATCTGCTCTGGAATCTGCGTAAGAAGAGAAATGAATAAAACCAAATGCAGACTGCTGTGTTGTTCCTGTTTTGCTGACGCCTGGGTTAGCATGGATTTTGAATTATTTTACATACAGGCTTTTCAGTATTCCTGAAACAGCTTGAACATTAGTTGTTAGAAAGAAGAAAAGGCTTTCAGACATTTTATTTTATAAAAATTTTCATCAGATTAAAAAAAAAAAAGTAAACATACTGTACATTGTGCTGTAAAAAACTGCATCTGCTACAATGATGCACATCCTAAAGTTCACACACAGCCTCTTGGTCTGCTCCCCTCTGTTCACCTGGTCAGTAATATTTAATGGATGTCATTTTCTTATAATAAATTTTTTTCCCCATTCAGTGAACTCATTTTCCTTGATTTATGATCTTTTAACAGGCTTGCTCCTCGGAGCTCACTTGTTGCTGGTGTACTAAACCCAAACCTTAAGCAGTACTTACAACCAGTGCTCTAATCAAATTTACTATTCAAATCAAACAAATGTTTTAAAATTCCATCAGTTTCCTTTTTTTTTTGTGGAACTCATTTTACACTTGGCTTAAGCAAAAATGTGAGTCTGGAGCAACCAGTATCCAAGCAACTAACCATAATCGAGGGGAGAGGGTTTGACAATCAGCCTGTAAGTGCATCTGGCACATGCACAGGGACACTCGTCAAACCAAAACAGCACCACTTACATTCTTTTGTTGACCCCACTTAAAAAAAAAAAAATCTAATTTCTGCAATCCAAAGTGCTGTTTTCATGCATTCAAAAGTGGAAACTTACTAGCGCAATTTGATGGCACATTTACATTTTTCGTTTCTCACATACTGGAGAGTTTTATCTTTCCCGGCAGAATTTCTAGATTTTGAGAAGGTCTATGATTGCTGCTTTTTTTTTGTTTTTTTTTTGTTTTATTTAAAATATAAATTAATGGAATTCCATTCCCTTATTTTTTATGTCTGTTTGCATTTTTAGCAATGATTTTCCACATTTAAAAAATTATATTTAATAAGTAAATACCTTTATTTAGCAAGTAAATAAGTGTTATAAATAGATATCACACAGTATATACTGTATGTGGTGTATTATAAGATGCTTTTCTGCTTACTGCAGTTGTAAAAGAAACAATTATTTGCTTTCCTGTCACCTAGAACCAGTCTGGCCATTCTCCCACTCTCTCATCAACAAGGCATTTCTGCCTGCAGAACCGCCTCTCACTTTTATTTTTCCCCACCTTTTATTTTTCCCCACCTATGTAGACTATAGTTTATTGGGCATAAAAATCTTAAGAGATCAGCACTTTCTAAAATATCTCACACCAACAACCATGCCGCATGTAAAGTCACTGAGGTCATATTTTCCCCCTTTCTGATGTTTGTTCCAGTGAGTAAGGATATGATAGACAATGGGTATACAGTGGTGGCCAAAAGTATTAAGACGCCATATGCCATGTAGAGTATTATAGTTCTTACTGTGAACAAAACATATGATGTCACTAATTAGTTCTTGCCTATCTGGCTGAAGAGTTGTGCTAATTAAAAATCAAGATGGAACAAATACAAGGCAGGAATTTCACTTTCTGCAGAATTCTCAAGTGAAGTGAACTTCTTAAACGTACATGATCTTAACAAACAAGCAGGCGGGGATTGAGCACAGAGTACTGCAGAGGTCTTTCGTATTCTATGCCTAGCCAGATCCAGCAGGTTTTGAAGAATGAGGGACTTCATATTAAGTATTGATTGTTACACGACAATTTCATTGCATGGAATTAATTATTCTTACTATCTTTATTGTTATTATTTTCAAAAACTTGAAAGTATCATTAGAACATTGTATTTTACTTTGTCTATAAAAAGCGAAATACAATGTTCTATAATAAGTTTCATCCACTATTGTAATATTCCAGTATAATGAAGATTTAATAGTAACATTCATCAAAAGAGCTTCATCTTATAGATGTAATTCTGATAGAGAGTTTAAAGTGGATAGAGTGCATATTTACTTTTAAAATGAATGTAATTTCATGTAAAAATTGGTTTGCAACAGACAGCATGGCAAATTGATCATGTACAATCACATTCTTTGCATCATCATGCTATTACCTAGGAACCAACCAAGTGTAATAAACTTCACAGCATGTAGGCTTAAGTAATAGTTTCTTTACAGAAACTGAATAAAGCTCAGTTCTGACCTTGTGAATAAATATTGTTCATACTGACCTTTTTGGTAAATGTTTTTTTACCATTATTCTTTGGTACCGTTTTCCCCCCACATAATTCCGTCCCTTTATGCTTTATAAAGTGTGTACAGCTTGGTTCAGCTTTTCCTCACAAATATAAAGCACTTTTATCTTGAACATGTTCACTCAAGTCCTTTTTTCCATTTTTTTTTTTTTATTGGTCGCAACTTAAACAAGCCAATTAGATTTTTCCGCTAATGTGACCTCATGTAAGAGCCTCTCCCTCAGCACGCGGCTCAACTCTGATGTTCTCTTGTGGGTCGTGCCTTGGAAGTACAGTAGCTCATAGCATAGACACTAAATTGCCACATTTGGAGGAGAAGTGAAATAAAGGGAGAAAAAATGCATTATCCGAGAGAGTGGTACAGTATTTCAGCTGGAGCATTAACGGACACATTTTGCGGGGCTCTGAAATAGTAAAATATAGAACCTTTAAAGTCAAGAGAAAAAGAGCCATCTTTCCTCAACCTCAACATGTCTTTGAATAAGATGTAGAATTTGGCCAAACTACAGAGATGTCAGAAACACTGCTTCTGGGTTAGAAGTAAAACAACACCGAAAAGTTATATGCATTACGCTTATCATTCGCTGCAGTCTTCACGCACATGTTTGTGAAGGAGACAGATGGAGGAAGACCTCCAGGTTTCTTGCATGCCCTGTATTGCATCATGTACTTCCAGGGGCATGCAATCCTCACACTGTGCTTCTGGAAGCCAGATCGTGGTGTTAATTAGCATGAGATCAGGAATAGAGATGAGAGCACTGTCATGATGCATTCAGTTCAGCAGTGTTAACTTTCTCACATTGAACTCATCTCTTTACCTCTTCTGCCTGATGTCCCTAGAAAAATTAGCTGTCTTAGGGCACGGACATTTCGGCCGAGTAAAAAAGGGAATTTGGCCGTGCTGTTTAAAAAAAGGTGTGCTTAGATCAAGTGCCTTGTGCAAGAAGCCTTTAATGAAATGCCACTGAAAAGAAAATAAAGTGCATACATAATAGATCAAGTGATGTTATATGGGTTAGCATTTGAGATTAGTTTAGTTTCTTTGGTCTGCCCTGTCTCTGATATTCTCCCGCTTTTGCCACAAGGGAAAGATGATCATAAAAGTCCAGAGGACCTGCTTACTTTGATGTGTGATAATGAGCTGCTGGACTTCATGTACCTCAGACATCATAGTGACCCATCAACGACTCAGTTAAATGTTTTACCGAGCGTTAAAAATAGCATACGAGACAGCATTCTATGTCAGAAAGTGAATTTGAAGGGAAATCAAATTTGTGTAAATTTGCAGCTGGTTTAAACTGAGGCTGGCAATGCTCGAAAGGCCAGCAAATCATGCTTTACTGCTCCCATTCTGCATCGCTGCTGGAGTGACTAATTAAAGTGCGGCCACTGTCATTACAGTAGTTGAGGACAGATTGAAAATAGCCAGTGCCAGAGCTCAGTGCCCATCTGCTCTCCTTGCAGCAAGTGCAGTGCCCTCAGGGCAAGGGCAGGCCTGGAGTGAACCTCAGAAAATGAGAGTCATTTGGCCTTGTTTGCTTTAGGAATTAATGCAACATAAGCAAACAAGTAGCTTAGTGGATTACGTCGATGCTGTAGGATTAGAGACAGCTCACTGTTTTAAATAAAAATTCATTAGAGAGCACAAGTCAAAGGGAAAATGGATCATGCAAGTTCTTCACCTTTAACATGAACAAGCAATTAAGATGCTATCAGAAAATTCCTGCCATCTTCGGTTTCTACCTCAATGCCTGCAAAGTGGTAGGGTACTCAGCTCAGCTGATTATTATTATTATTTTTGTCACTGTGTCATGTTATTTGATTTAAAGTTGAAATGCAATTTGTGTGAAGCACTGTGGATGTTGCTATGGCTGAATTCCAAAATTCTCTACAGCCATCAATAACCAGGTTTCAAAAAAAGTTTTTTGTTTTTTGAACACAACATGTATTAACACGTAATACATAATAAATACACTTTGCCAGAACAAATTTTTTGAAATTTTCCTATTTTCATTTTGTTAACAAAAAGAATCAGCGTCAAACACTATTTCCCTACCAGCACCGGGTTCTACAAATGTGGCTGCCAAGGACTACTACGCTTTTCCCACCCACACACTCTCTAGCTGTGTTCCGAACACCCAGCAGTTTCCTGTGAAGTGGACTGCACGGGGTATTCAGCCATGTTCAGTAAGGTTCCAAACTGTAGGGAGCAAAACTGCTCTGTTCAAAGGGAACTGTGAACAGTGTAGAGACCAAGAGAATAACAGTTCATCGCTTCACTGGAAGCTGACAAGCAAAAGTACCCATCAGTCATTGTGCCTCGCTGGAGGGAATTAATAAGTTTAGAAATGGCATTAATTTTGTTCATTATTATCAGGAGCAAAATAATATTATATTGGAATAATTTGTAAATAATATACAGATACGTAATCAATAAATAATTCATATTACATCACCTATTGACTTGTAAATAATATGTATAATATTAATCTTTTTATGAATGACACTGTACATCCTGAATATGTAGAAACTCTTTAACACTATATTGCCAAAAGTATTCCCACACCCATCTAAATAATTTAATTCAGGTGTACCAATCAGCTCCATGGTTACAGGTGTATAAAATCAAGCACCTACATTGCTTGCATTTATGAAAGAATGGGTGTGAATTCGAGCAAGTGAGTGACGAATCACGATTCTCTGTCTGGTAATCCGATGGACGAATCTGGGTTTGGTGGCTGCCAGGAAAACGGTACTTGTCTGATACATTGTGCCAAGTGTAAAGTTTGGTGGAGGGGGATCATAATGTGGTGTTGTTTTTCAGGAGTTAGACTCGGCCCCTTAGTTCCATTGAAAGGAAATTTTAATTCCTCAGCATACCAGGACATCTTGGACAATTTCATGCTCCCAATTTTGTGGGAACAGTTTGGCGATGGCCCCTTCCTGTTCTAAACATGACTGCGCACCATGCACAAAGAAAAGGTCCATAAAGACATGGATAAGCATGAAATAGACCGGAGGACAGTGTCTGATCTTACAAATACGCTTCTAGAAGAATGGTCAAAGATTCCCATAAACACAGTTCAAACCTTGTGGAAAGCCTTACAATAAAAATTTAAGCTGTAATATCTGTAAACGGTGGGCCAACATCATATTAAACCCTATGGATTAAGAATAGGATGTTACTCAAGTTCATATGCATGTAAAGGCAGGCGAGCAAATACGTTTGCCAATACAGTGTATATTATATATGTTATATATATTTTAGTATTATACATTTTTGGATTGGTGTGATTTTTTGTTTAAATATACAATCTATTCAATATTTTATCTAAAAAAATGTAATATCCACAGTAGCAGTTTACGTTAGGGTTTACGTTACCATGGTAACGCACAGAGGAAAGGATGTCTGCGTTGGTGACATTGAAGGGTGTTCTGAATGGGGAAAAAATTTTCAGGGGAATTTCCCATAACTGCGATTCCCTGAACAGCGAGCAGAGAGTACTGCTTATGTACACAACAAAACGGAGAGCAGTTATTATCGTGTTTAAAGGCTTCTGGTCAATGATTATGCTCAGGTTTTTCACACATGTAGCACAAATAATTACTCAGTATTATTTACAGTTTGGTGTACCAAGCCTCGTTTCCTGGGTCTGATTAGCTGGCTCTTGATCTGGTTTTGGTATTCGGCTTTTATATGTACAGTATGGGTCAGAATACATGAAAGAAGTATATCTGAACAGTCCGACAGCAAAGCGCAATAAAATTTGGCAAAAGTACAGTATTTCTCTCCTACACATAAGGTTGTTATTAACAAAGCATTTCTTTAAAAACTGTTATATAATCTTATTGTAGAAGTTTTACACATCCAAGATTTAGACAAAAAATGAGGCGGCCGCATTTTAGAGCAAAAGCCAACACATAGTGGCAGGCCAATCACATCGCACAGCGAAACTACCTGCTGTGCCAAACAGCAGCTGCCATAAATGTACAGTGGATATTTGGAGACTATTAAGGCCAAGAAAATAGATATTTACACTGTTACTGGCAATGTAGTTATCCCAGCATTAATGTCCTGTACTGGAGCACAAGTCTTTAATACGTTCTGTGAAAAAGGGCATTATGTGATTTGGATGTTGTGAAAACACCATGTTATAGACTTAAAAAAGCTATTTGGGTTACTGTAGTCTAACTTTCTGTTTTATTTCCAGTTCAATTATTGTACAATACAAACCTTTTCCTCCTCTTGCTCTGCTTTTATTTATAACATCACAGTAATATTTTAAAAAGAAGATTTTAACAGAGATTAATTTTAAGGCTACAACACATGGGCACTTTGTGTGCAAGAGACATGGGATACATTTGCTGCATGTGGAAAGCTGTTGCATTTTCTATATCTTGTTCTATTCGTTCTATCTTGTGATATAGTGGAATAACACAAATATTTTGGTACTTGGACGATGCATTACACATACGAACTGACATTATATGATGCATACCTTTACGACTTGTGTAAGAAGGTGCTGCCATCAACTGCTGAAATGAAAGTGGTAGACGAGGAGGCTGATGATGCTGTAACTGAACTATTTGGACTGTTTTAACATTTCTCATGATCTCCCCCAAAAATTTCTCTACTTGTTCCAATTTGGTGCCACAGACTCAAGATTCAAAGGTGCTTTATCTCTGCAAAATCACCATCAAGGAATAATTTTGCTTTTCTTTTTATTCAATTTGTTTGTTATATTGTTGTACTAAATTTCATACTTACAGTAAATAGCCATAAACACAACTGCAACCTGATTTCATCCACTGAGTGGTGGAGTTATAGCGTTTTATGAAATCATACAAAGCTTACACTGATGACAAAAACAATTTCGACATTTTTGCATTTGTATTTTTAAGACTATTTTAACATAGAAAATATAATCAGCTTGAAAAAAAAAAAGAAAAGCAAAGAAATAACAATTTCCCCCTCAAAACTGGAAAAATGGAGTTATCTCATTTTGCTGTCAAACTGTGCTGATCTCGACATCTGGACGTACTTAACATAAGTCCCCAAAGGTGCCATTTCCTGCATCCAGACAAGGCTAATGAAATTGAGTGTGAACAAGTTTATAACCTTAACACTTAGGGCAACTTTGTTACTGCAGATACTTTATATGCACGCTGCATGAAAATCTGTAAATCTGTGAAAAAGTCTAATAATCATCCTTCTCTAATGAGCTATGGTGTTATTTTATATTTGTCCAATAACTTCACTTTAATGATGCAACATACAATATTTAATAGTCTATCCAGTGAGCTCAGGAAAACCACCTGAAAGGAGTACCAGTCCATCCGCACACATTCACACGGACAAGCATTCTATACTAGGACATCCACTTACTGTACATGCATGTTTTTGGAAGGTGGAAGAAAACCTGAGAGAGGACACTGGGTGAATGAGTGGTCATAACATTAAATACAAATAAATAGAGTCTAATCAAGGCAAACCACACAGCTTCCTCAAGAGATCCTGAAGATACCAAAGCCCAACATGAATCAGTACAATAAATAATGTTCTGGACTGCAAAGGAAAAAAAAAAAACCTGAAAAGCTGTACTTGAACCTTGACGAGAGTTAAATGGCAAATGTTACATTGCATTTTAGCTTTCACTGGAATGGTGTAAGACCTTTTGTGAGTGCACACGGGACACGGAGCATGTGACGCTTTTCAGACCGACTTTGCTGAAAGAGCTCATGCCTGCTGTCTCTGAATTGATCAGTTATTCAGTAATGGTTCCTGTGAGCTCGATCACAATGCCAGCGCTCAACTCTCTCTGATTGCGAAACTTCTTGCAACGTACGGTTCCAGCACTGTTCACTGCGCGACTGGTGACATTTTCAACGTGTGTGGGTGAGAATAACAAAGCCACATTTCCAGCAGCTGCAACTGAGGCCAGTGCTTATCTGTAACGCCACACAGTCAATAATATAAAGGCTATAATCACAACGTTTATCACTGTTTCTCTCTACACTGGCTTTCTTTGAACATTCGTGTTGTACAGTGAGTTTTATGTATGCTGCTCAGGTAACAATTTAAAACACAACCTTTAAAAAAACCGAACATGACCATAAATTGCATAAGCCTCTTTAAATAGCTGGACTATGACAGATTTATAAAATTCAGCAGGGAATTACAGGAAATCCCTAGACTTTTTGTTGTGCCTCCATTTTTCAGCATGTGACGTATCAAAGCTATTAAGTTTTCATTATATCTTGTTCGCTTCTGTCAGTCAGCGTGGCAGCTCAGTGCTGAACATGATGAACACTTTTTCTGCCTGAGCCAATACTGTTGTAGCACTTCAGCATCCATATATTTCATGAGCAGGAAATGAAACCCAACAGGGTGTGTACTAGAGACGTTCAATTCAAACCAGGACTTTTGAGAGTAAAACTAACTTTATTTCTCTATACTGTATATAAACCTGCTGCACTGCTACACTGATGCACTTATCCCACTAGTTCTTGAATACAATCAAGATAGAACACTTTCTCAGTACGCTGGAGCCATGATCAGACCGCCTGCTACATTTTTGAAACACTGGCCTCCCAGGAACTCACTTAATGACTCAAACATATGAAAATCGCTTGAAGCGAGGTCAAGCATGTATCGGTGATGTGGCATACCTCTCAGCTGAGTTCCTGTAATGTGCAAGTGGTGTCGGTAAATGGTTGTATGTACAGTACAGTTCCCACAGTCAAATGCAGTTCTTCCGCAAGTTAATGAGAAATAATCCATCAATTTCAAGGATTTTCAAGAAGAAATGTTATCAAATGCCCTGGTTTGATTTGAATGCCCCTTGTAGTTGGAGGAAAATAATATGAAGCAGAAAAATATTTATACTTTTTTACTTTTAAAATTCACAAGTTTGTTATTTTTTTATTGTAAGATAAAAAATAGCAATGCAGTGGTTCTGAAAAACGCTTTATATTTTAACTTTATATCCTACTATGCAAAGCTCTGACACTAGAGACTCCTCCCAAGAACAAAGTCATCTTACCTTCTAAAATCTGCCGGGATTTTAACAACAGCAAGTTTACTAGATCTCAAACAATGTCCTGTCCAAGTTCATATGGATATAATAATGTACGATAGTGGTCCAAGCTACAGTAGGAATCTTATATTAACGTAGGAGATACTCACTCACTCACTCACTCACTCCCTCACTCCCTCACTCATCATCATTACCGCTTAATCCTGTATTTAGGGTCGTGGGGGGCCTGGAGCCTATCCCAGGAGACTTAGAGCATGAGGCGGGGTACACTCTGGGCAGAGTGCCAGTCCATCGCAGGCCACACAGACATACTCATTATAGGGCACATAGAGTATACTCACATACTCATTCACACACTATGGGCAATTTGAAAACACCAATTAACCTAACCTGCATATCTTTGGACTGTGGGAGGAAGCCGGAATACGCGAAGGAAACCCACCAAGCACGGGGAGAACATGCAAACTCCATGCACTCAGAGACGGGAATCGAGTCTGGCCGGGAATTGAACCTGGACCCTGTAGGTGCAAGGCGACAGTGCTAACCACTACACCAACGTGCTGCCCGTTGGAGATACTGTTACATAAAATTTATCGATGCAGAGTTGAT
The DNA here is from genome assembly GCA_030014215.1 of Clariallabes teugelsi. Lineage (NCBI taxonomy): Eukaryota > Metazoa > Chordata > Actinopteri > Siluriformes > Clariidae > Clariallabes > Clariallabes teugelsi. The sequence goes on from JAQMYG010000003.1 coordinate 18,674,596, forward strand.
CACTCAACAATTAACAAGATTTAAATTTTATGAGATGTCAGGTTTTTATGCTTAGACATGTAGAATTTAAAACATTTGCATAATGCAAAAACAAATATCATGCTCAAGCTGTGTAGCATCAGTTGCTCCTGACAGGTGACTTTTTACATAATTTAGTGCATAAACATTCAAGGAGGTGGCTGATGCCAGCTGTGCTCTGCATTAACATTTATTAACACAGGCTGCCCTCTGATTATTCTAATCTACCAGCAACAGTGAGTTATAACTAATTAACATACAATATATTCGTATGTCATGCTGAGTATTGTCAGCTGACATAAAAATGAGCTTGTACAGAGTAAGCCAAAAACATTTATACATACTTCAGGAAGAGAAAAATAGTATTATGATACTAATATAATATTACTATCCTATATCAATATATGATGTATATCAATATATTTAGTATTAAAATATTTATATAAGGTTTTCTTTTCCTGAAGTGTGTACATTTTTTGGCTAACTCTCTCTCTCTCTCTCTCTCTCTCTCTCTATCTATATATACAGTATATAT
>JAQMYG010000003.1:18701747-18725551 GCA_030014215.1 Clariallabes teugelsi
ATGCTCCAATGTTCAAGCCAACTTCCTTTGTTCATGTTTTGTTCATACTTGTTTGTTTTATGATTATTAAAGACTCTTTTTGTTACACCTCATCCCCCTCTGCGTCTATGCCTCAAACCATGCCCACAGTCCAACATCAACAGAACGTGACAGATACACTTTCTCAATATTGGAACAGTAGGTCTTGTGTTATAAGTTTGGTGAGTGTGTCCTTTTATTGTACCTTCCACTGTATTGTATTCATATGTACATTTATAAAACTTTCATAAATAAAAAATTCAAAAATTCAAATTTTTGAATAACTAACATCTTGCTATCATAGACTACAGTAACATCTACCCATCAAATCTGGCACTTTTTTAAATAGAAGATGTCGCGATGTTTTGAAGCAGCTAGCAGAGGTGTCAACAAAAAAATGTAGCAAGCAGAGAGAGAAAAAAACCTAGAATTTTTAAATGGTGCAAAAACAAATCTTAGCTTGTTGGTGGATGAGACGGAATGACAGAAAGAAAGCAGGGAGGATATTTAATAATAAGCAACCACTTCCTTTGTATCCACCACAGACACCACACTCCCTCCTACTTTACCTAGCTTACACAGGTTCACTGAGGCTCATGAAATCACATGCCTAATTTCACCTAGGAAAAAAGCAAACTTTATCGGAAGCAATTGCATATGAACTGGTTAGTGAACTGATTTTTCCACTTGGCAATTTCTATGTGCACTGACCATTGCATCAGCCATGGAATCAGTAAACGACAGCTCTGAGGTTGCTCATACACTGATCAACACTGACACAACCGCAAGGTGAACTGAATAACATTGATTATCAATTGTATACCATTAAACCTTATGACGGGCTCATGGATACCAGTGCTCATCTGTGCCTGTGAGTACCAAAAGCTAGCCCTTGCGGTTTGAGCCCAGAAATTGCTGAAACCAGTCAACAATGGTCACAACAGAAAGGTATCAGAACACCCAGTGCATCATAGCTTGCTGCATGTGGGGTTAGCAGGCAAAGGTTATTCCCAGACCCCAATCCGATTAAGCATCCATGGGATGACCTGGACAAAGAAGTCTGATCCATGGAGGCCCCAAACTGCAACCCATAGCACCCAAAAGATTCGCTGCTAACAGGCCCTCACACACAGCATGTCCTCTAAAGGTCTTGGGGAGTCATGTCTCAAGGGTTGGCTGCCCCAGTGGCACAAGAGGAACCAACACAATTTTGGGGTTAATTTTTATAGTTTTAATGGCTGATCGGTATATACAGTATCACTGCCGTACATGATCAAAATTGTAAATGCAGTCGTTGTTGTAATCCACATACTGGAACATTTAAGACAGAAGTAAGACTATTAAAGCACCTACTAATAATCTTTTATCACAGAGGGTTCTAAAGAGAGAAGGAAAAATATGACTCATAAAACCCTCCCATAGATCACACGTTTTAAAAGATTTCTAAAGCTTTCTTTTCCTCATTAATACTGTAACTATAAAAAGAAAAATTAGGAGCTAACAAACAAATCCGGGACTTATCAATGCAAACTCTATTCATCTCACACGTGAAGTGACTAGTAACAAACTTCAAATGAGAGGCATCTGACCAATCAACCCAGCACACTAAAATATTATTTATATTTCTCCTTAAACAGAAGTATCATACGGGATATTAACATTCAGACAACAAAATTTCAAAATCCACTGACTACAGAATCTGTGCAGGTCAAATAACGCAACTCGCCACAGATTAAAAAGTAAACATGCAATTAGCTAAAGTAGATTGATAAGCTTTATCAACAAATGAAATACATTGCCCGAATGACACCTGTCATGTTGCAGTATGAAAATGACAAAAAGAAAATGCACAAAAAATAGATAAGCAGTACACACTAATTAGGATAAATTCTTCTATCAGCAACAAGTATTTAGCTTGATATTAATCTTGAATTCAATGCAATTTCAGCTATGTTGCAAAGCTTCAAACACTATTACATCAAACTGTGGAGTAATTTGCCTATAACATTGCCTTATCTTGACAACTGTAATTCCATTTATTCTTTAATTTTTAAGTCCTGTCTCCGGTTTCCTCCCAAAGATATGCAGGTTAGGCTAATTGGCGTTCCCAAATTGATTGTGAATGAGTGTGTGAGTGTGTGTATGTGTGTGTGCATTCAGATGGATTGGCACCCTGTCCAGGGTGTACCCTTCCACGTGCCCTAAGCCTCCTGGGATAGGCTCCAGGTCCCCGCGACCCTGAATACAGGATAAAGCGGTATAGAAGTTGAGTGAGTGAGAGTGAGCTTTATCCTAGTCCTAAATCCCGGGATAGGCTCATGGCCAGGGTAGAGCCATTACTATCTAGAGGGAATACAGTACATTCTGGATGGAATGAGCAATTTAACATTTTTACCCCGAAAAAAGTGTCACCAATCCTTGTTTTATCTTGCTGTGATATTCTTCCTATATGATTCCCAGTTTGGGATGATGCAATTTTAATGATCACTTTGCTTCGTTAAAAGAGGAACTATACAGGAATTAAAATGTTTAGGAAAAACAAATGTGGATCATATTTTTGGGCAAAAATTAAAAAAGCATATACAAAAGTGTATGATCTACACTTTAAAAAAAGGACACTAGGATCACCTCTGTCCGAATGAGTTGCATTTTCTGCTGTTTCATTGTGATTAGTTCAAAAGGCACTGCTCAAATAAACATGCTCTCACTCTATGTATAGACAGTAAAGGTTCCAATTTTACCACCTCCTGACATAAAGTGTCCAACAAATAAGCATGTATTAAAAAGCAATTGCTACAGGTATAAATAGCTGTTCACTCTCTGCCCGCTATGTAAGATTACTGTGCTTGTTATTGCGCACAGTGCAATTTTTTTCGGTAAAATATCCATGATTTTAGCACATTTTTCCTTTTATGTTGGTTTTTAAAAGTATTTCACAAAGTTGCTAAAATGAGCAGCCAAAATAATTTCCCTATGCAGGACTCCAGATGGTGACTAAAATAGTCACCGATGCACTACTGTTATTATTTTGTGACTAGTCTCTATCCAGACAGTCGCCAATGGCTGTCCTCCACAAAAAAAGGCACTTTGCAATTTTTATCCCTGTTATAGACTCTTGTGTTGACTCGTCTGTTGCCTGGCATTAAGAGTACAGAAGCATGTGTGATAGAATAGCAGGTTCAAGCAAACATAACAGTTCTTCAGATCATTTAATGTCTTGTTATATGCTCTTGAAGGGTTTGCAAGCACTCCTGTCATTGAGCACCTTGGTATTGAAGCCCTTCTGTACTGTAATGTGTGATCCTCTATGTACGTGAATGCTCATGCTGATAAAAGTTGCTGAAGTAAATTGCAAAACAAGAATATGATAACGTCTAATCAGTGATTAGAATTTTTAAGTACGCTAAATATCTAGATTTTCCCTTTTTTCTTATCTTTCCATTTTTCAGACTTATTTCTATATCGATCCGCTGGACTCGGTTATTATTCAGTCATCATTATCAGACAATGCTAGCAAAGAACAGCTACTGTAGCTAAGTTTCTTGGACCCACGGCTCCATTTAAATCAGCATGGCTACAGAAGATCACCTGGTTAGGTTATCAAAAGGGTTACAATTTGGCTCTTAACATCTAATTTGGATCTTAAATATTTTAGGTTTCAGAGCCAAAGTCTCTTTTTTTTGTCTGGAGTCCAGATATTAATGAAAATATAGCTCTAAATGGAAACATTTTTTTTTTTATTCTAAAGAAAAAATACAGCAGAGACATCTTAGACCAAAGCAAACCATTTATTCAAATAATCTGTTCCTTAAAACTGTTCAGTATTTAACCCTTAACATACTGTTCTTTTTTGTCACCTGGTCTAGGTCATAAAGGCTGTCCCTTTACAGTGGTGGCCAAAAGTATTGAGACAAAGGTAAAATGTTTTAACGATATTCTAATAATTTTTTAATAATGACATTAAAGATCATAAGAATAATGTGTTATTTTTTTGCAATGAAATTGCTATAATTATTTTTTTGCAATGAAATTGCTATAGAACAATAAATATTTAGTCCTTTTTCTTCAAATCCTGCTGGATCTGGCGTCAGGGTCGCCAAATATGCCAAATAAGGGTCAAAAATATGCCTGCAGTACTCTGGTGTCACTGGCTCAATCCATGCCTGCTTGATTGCTTCCTGATGATCATGTAGAGAAATTTGCTACAGAAGTTCACAATTCTCTAGGTTAAGGCATTTTTGTAAAAAGGTGGGCACCTTGGCTTCATAAAGTCCTGCCATGTACTTGTTCCCTCCATTAACCAAACCAGCTCATTCTAATTAGCACAACTCTTCAGCCGGATAGACTCGAACTAATTAGTGACCACCTGTTTTGTGCACAGGGAGGACTATAATACATGGCATATATTGTCTTAATACACTTGGTTACCACTGTACAAGTGGTTACTATGCTACATTTTAAACTACAAATAAATTTTGCATTTTGTTTATTTCATTTAGTTATTTACATAGAATTTAGCAGGCCTTAATTATAGTTATTAATAATTCACCAATCTACTCTATGTTGAGAATGTTCTTGAAATTAAAGGGTTACTTGTCAATTAGTTTGGAAGTGCTTATAGTGCATAGGTTGGAATCATAAGTGTAAGCATTTATATACCAGTGTTGGTATGTTTTTGCCACAAGTCTGCCAAGTCTCTTCGCCACTCTCTGCTAAGTTGTACTACAAACGATGGTGAATATAAGTGGGCAGATTGGAATTGGAGCTAATAGATATTAAACAACAGTTAAGTTACTTTTATTAAAATTACTGCAATTGAGGAAATACATACTGTACTTCGATTAGTCTCCCCTTGATTTGGTCCATAGTCATGCGGACGTAGAAGCCAGAAATGCGTTGCTACCAGGTGGACCAATCAGAGTTGTTGCGGGCTGCATTGCCACAACGTGTAGTTACGTTTCTGGGAAGGTGCATGAACCCTGTCTCTATTGTCCCAATGACAGAAACACACAAACAAGCCAATCTACTATATACTTTTAATAATTCCCCACCCAAACCACTTTCTGGTCACAAAAAAAAAAGTCAACTCACACAAAATGTTGTATCAGCTACATGGAAAAAAATTAAACAACTCATAACATTTTTGTATAATCTGAATGGCTTTCGGAAAAGTCATACAATTTTAGGCAAAAATAATGTCATTTATTTATGATAAAATGGGTCAAAGTTGACGCGAAGTGAACGTAAGGGTTAAAATAAATGTACATTAACTCTTCAAAATTTTGAAATCAAATAACTAAAAAAGGAGATTGACAGATGAGTCAGTATTTAAAGTACAGAATATGTTAGCAGAGTTGGTCCCACAATTTTATTTAGCATTTTTAAAATAAACCTTTCATGCTATTTTGCTTTGGTCTTTATTACAGCTGAGGAATGCCAGTTTTAGAGAAGTATGAACAGTATGGCGCAAAACGACACAAAACAAAATGCATTTTTTTTTAATTGTTCTTTGCTTCAGTACTGTTTCTGGGTGTGACAGAATAAATGTTTCTTCTACATGCCAATCCTGCTTTTGTAAGCTTTGAAAAAAAAGCTCTTGTTTGCCTTGTGCCAATTCCATACCCAGAGCACGAGATCAATATAACTGACGTCAAACCTTTGAGGCATCTAAAATCAAAACACCTCAGAGTTGTCAGCTATGCTCTGTTGGCAAACTAATCAAAAGGATTGGTGCTAAAGAATGGCCTGCACTTTCTTATCACAATTTTGGTTGTGTGTCTGTCAGAAAAAAAAATATCAGCTGGACTGGGGAAAAAATGTTTTCTTAAACAAAATGGGATGTCATTTCACAAGTCAATTTACAGTGGTACGTCGGTCCCGCCTCACAAATTTCTGCCTTAAGAAATTTCATTTAGCAAGGAATTTGCCTCGGCATGCCAAGCATCTTCGGCATACAAGCGACCAAACTGAGCAGAACCAAATTGGTAATATTGGTAATATTTTTGGGTGGCTGGAATGAATTATCTGCATTTACATTATTTCCTATAGGAAAATGCAGATTGCAATACGAAATTTCGCCTTAAAAACTCGCCTCCGGAACAGATTAAATTCATATACTGAGGTATTAAGTATCATAGTATCATAATGTGACATTTCTATTCAGTATTATTATTATTCTATTTATATTTATATATATATTATTCTATTTGTATTCAGATATTTCAAATCTGTATGATCTATGCTCATATTGACTGACATCTGCATGCCTGTGGAAAGTAACTAGAAACCGGACAACCCGAATGAAGCCTACACTCACATCATGAACAAACATCATCATGGAGTAAATGAGCTTCTTTCCTCTTTCACAGAAAATCACATGCACTATTCAATACTGAACCACTACCGCACCAGCACACTCACCAAAGAAAATTATTGTTTTCTCGAACCGAGCAGCTAAATCTCCACAAATCAGAGAGCCCTTAAAAAGAGCGGCGCCAGAGCGTTATTTTTCTTTCACTCTGGTCAAACTTGCAATAGCAAAAAAGAGACAGTGAAAATTGCTGTGATAATAATGGTGTATCCATGATGAAACACAAAGAAAAGATGTCAAGAGAGATCAATGACATCGTTCCCTGTGAGACAACTGGGTACAAGTTTGTTACTCAGTTTTGAGCAAACGTCCCTGTTGTGCGAGGGAAAGATCAACACTGACAAGCCACAGAGGAACACGGAGGTGCTGGGAGTCTCACATCACATGAGGATTTTTTCACCCCTTTTTTTCTTGTTTGTGAGAACTCCTAGAGGTCTGTGATGTTCTGAATCTGTTTTGGTAAACTGATGTAAAAATGTGTCATGAGACAGATCTAATCAAGACACAAGCCTGGCAAATACAACTCGCGAAAGCAATGGAAATCCACCCTCAGTGATATGTATGATAATTTTTATAATTAACAAGTGTTATTTATTGCCATCTATTTTTAATTTATTCTGTAATGAAATTCTGGTGCGACCTATTTCGTTTTTAACTTCCTCCATTCTCACTGTCAATGCCTTTTGACAGCGGTATTTGTCACGTCTAATCAGATATTAAGTCACATTTCGTATGCTTTAAGCTATTCAAGTGTATAGATTCCTGGTTCAATAAGGTTCAACGTTGATATCAAGTTTATTTCTGCAAAATGTCCGGTTGCTGAGATATGGCCAGTGCAACTTTGCTTACAAGGAAGGACTTAGGAAAAAAGGTAGTAAGTATTTAAATGAGGACGCAGTAAGAAAGCCTCATTTGGCACCAGGATTTCCCTACAACCCATAAAAATAACATCACCAGCAGCACGAATTTATAGCTTTAAAAAAATGCAAGTTTTTCTATCCCAACTGAAGTAACCAGCTCAGACAGTGTTCATTAAAGTGTTTTAAAGAGTGTTTAGGATTAAAACTTTCACAGTTGCGTTGAAGGGACAGGAAGATACGGTATTCAACATTGTTTTAAATTAAAATTTTGATACATTTTAAATCCTGAGGGACACATGGCACATAGGGACCTCAAAACCTGTTAATGGTTTTAATGTTATGGCTGAACAGTGTACATGTAATACGTTGGGTTGGATTATTAGCTTAAATAATTTCTTCTGTATTGTATACACTCTTCAGGAAAAGAATCATATTATTATCATATAAATCAATATATAATGATTAGCAATGCATTTAATATTCAAATATTTGTACAGGTTTTCCAGACGTGTATACATGTTTTTTGACTGACTCTGTCGTGATGATGGTACAGAATAGAAAACATTGTGCTTTGCTTTAAGTAAGTACGGTTGCTGAACCGTACCGTATGTACATACCATAGACATAAAGGATGTAGTCATCAAACGCTTCCCCCACTAAGTTGGACGCCACACATCGGTATGTCCCGTTGAAGGACTTGTTGAGGTTCTCGATGAGGAGATCAGAGCCTGTAATCACGGCGTGGGAGGGTACATCATCGTCTACTTTGAACCAGTTAATTTGATGAGGCCTGTGAACACAGCACAATGGCAATTTAGAGACGTCTGTGTCAACATTCCTGCTGAGAGAGAGGATAATGAGGAGAGCTCGTTCTACCTTACGACTCACCATCTAAACATGTGCGCATTCCACTTATACAGACACACTTGCAAGAATGTTCGTCACATCACAGTAATGTTTGAATGAGATACAGCATTATATGGGACGCGTTTAATTGTGTTTGATGCATTAGCTCCGTGTTTTGCAACTGGGTCCTTGGAGACGTCATGTGCTCCACTGTTTTTTCCTCTCTCCCTCACTTTCTCTCTCGCTCTCACACACACACATGTAGCTTCCAACACACCTGCACCAGTGCTCTTAATTGCTTAGTTGAGGTGTGTTGGGAGTTTGGAAGACTGCTGTCCCTGAAGACAGGCTTAGGAAAACATTGTACACAATTTTCACACAAAGACTTCTGATATAATCATTATGTTTAACACTCAATTTTAGAGCAATACCAAAAAAAAAAAAAAAAAGAACAAAAAAAAACAAACTATTTCACTAGTCTTAAATAATCCTTTATTGGGGAATTGAAACTCACTGAGGTTTGCCTTTTGCCATGCAGCTTAGCTCCAGGTTTTCCCCTTCTCTTGTCAGGCCTTCTGGAAACTCCACCACAATCTTTACCTCTGGTTTATCTAAAAAAAATAATAATAATAAAAAAGATCAGTTCAAAGTTCAGTTACAGCCTTTACATTTAACATTTTAACATGTTACTGTTTTATGCGTCAAGTCAAACACAGGAAAGCCTTGAGATCACTCAGATATCTTTGAATCCCATCCACAACTATTCTTACTATGACAAGCTAAAATCATGTGCTTTAATGCTCAAGTTTGGTGCATTCAATTCATTTAACATTCTTATCTGGTGCGTTTAAAAATAGACACTGTCACAAGCAGCTTCATAAAAATACAGATGTATGCTGTTTGACTAAAAAAAAAAAAAAAAAAAAGGTATTCACTGTAATATTTCAAACAACCACCATCATAGATACAGTATATTACACACATAAATACAGCATCAGGTACATACGTTTTTTTTTAATTATTATTATTAATGTATATATAATATGACTTAAGCAGTCAAGATTAAAGTGTAAATTAAAGTGTAAACTTGGATGAAGGCTCTAGACCCCATGGCAGTTAAATAAGCAGTTCATGTAATGAGCTGAATAGCAGAAGAGGGTCTAAGAGAACTACAGGGTGTGCAGATATAAACGAATTGAGAAATATATGATAGTGCTAGGTTATGAAGGGTCTTAAAGGTGAGAAGCAGAATCTTAAAATCAATATGGTATTTAAGAGAGAACCCATGAAGCTGCCGCAGAACAGGGGTGATATGTTCTGTAATGATATGAGGAGCTACAACCAACTGAAGTTTATGGCGGGACTTCAAAGGGAGACCGAAGAGGGTAGAATTACGATAATCAATATGGGGTGTAATTAGAGTGTGGACAAGTACAGTGTTGCTTTTCGGCAAAAGTGACTGGTGAATGCGATTAAAGTTATACAGATGGAAGTATTCAGACTGAATAATGTTGATTATGTGCAAGGCAAAGATGTGCTGCCCAAGATGACATCCAGACCCTTAACCTGTGGGGAAGAAGGAACTATGGAATTGACAATCGTCAGAGGGGAATAATCAAATGTCATCAGTATTGATGCAATACCAACAAGGAGGACGTGTTTTAGATATATAGGGGAAAACAATAAATCAAAAGCGGGCCCAGGACAGGGTCTTGGAGACACTGCTGGCGACTGGGAGAGACTTTTTAAGTTGGATAAACTGAGTGCGCTCAGAGAGATATAATCTAAACCAAGCAAGAGCCATTTCAGTGATTTCAATAGAAACTAATCTTTGTAGAAGGATGCACTTAAATCTAGAAGGATGAGTAAAGCTAAGAGCCCAGAATCAACTGCCTTCAAGAAGGTCGTTGGTACTGTGACAAGACCAAAAGCAGACTGGAATTTAAACTGAAATGTATAAATATTAACTTTAATCAGACCAGCAATCATCAGCAGAGATCCTAGTTTTAGTCTTTTATTTTCTTCAACAACAAATTCATATAACAGGATACCTGTTAAACTGCTCTGCACTGCATATGCCTGTTACATAAAAGCCAGACCTCAGTATCGCAGTACATGATTTTTATAGCAAATCTTTATCTCTTGGGTAAAAGATACACAAGCAGAGGGCACCGACTTGTGTTCGAACTGCTCTATTTAGTGGTAACATACTGTAAAAAACGTTTTTCATCTTCCTCCTGTTTTATCTGTGTTTGTCAAAATGTCAATCTTTTTACAGTCAAGCAGATCCCGTCCTGTCTTTTCTTCACAAAGGTCAGCTCGTGCCGTCAGCCTTCTGAATAAATTAATATTCTACAAAGATTACAAAAGGTTAGGTCAGCCTTTCCGGGACTTTCCACAGCCCGCAATAACACGCACTGATCACCCTCAATTACTGTGCTATTTAGAGCCAAGCTTTATCAAACGGAGGCATAACAAGACAAAGCCTGTTTTAATTAAAGCAAATCCCATAGCTCTGTCCAGGTTAATAACTTATAACCAAAAAAAAAAAAATTTTTTTTTTGTTCCTTGAGTTACTTTTATAAAGAATTATTTTAATAATTTATTGATTAATTCATTACTTTTGTACTTTTGAATTTCTGTAGCATTTCAGTATTCAGTATTCGGACTCAGGGCCCATGTGGGGCACATTTCGATTGGGTGCACCCATTTGCTATGAGCCATTTGAAAATGACAATAATTTATTAAATTGACACATGCATTGTAAGGAAACTGGAGTACCTAGGGGAAACCCACCAAGTACAGGGAGAACAGACTGGAGGTGAGATTCAAACCTTCCCCTTGAGAGTCCATGGCAACAGTTCTAACCAATAAGTCATTGTACTGCCCTGTACAATGTTATACTATATAAAATGTAGCTATACTGTACAGTACATTTATTGCCAAAGGTCTGATACACCTTTTAGGAATTTATTTTAATGTATTAATTTCATATGAGAAATGTTCTCATTCAGTATAATTAAAAAAATCCCTGCGTTCACTTTACAGTCAAAGACAATGAGGTGAAGCAAGCAACTATAAATAAGTTAGCATAACAGACTATATGAACTGCTAATTATACAATGGCAAATTAATGACTTCTGTGATTCTGTGATTGCTATGACATGGTAGGGAGAAGAAGTAATTATCTGCTCATATGTTTAGCACATCATAAAGAACTTCTGCATGGTAAAAAAAAAGGTTATTAAAAACAGACCCTGCTGTGTTGCATGCTTGAGCAATGACTCACATTGCACTTCCAGGTATTTTTGGGCTTGGAAGTCCTTCACAGCTGGATGGTCAATGATGCAGATGACGGCCACTCCATCGTCCTCCTTGGAGACGGTGAGCCTGAGTCGGCTAGTAACGGTGAACAGCCTGTCATACGTCTCCTCCACTGTTTCCTCACCTGGGAGCAAAAACACAGGAGTGACAAGGCAGTCATAATGAGTGCTCTCTCTCTGTCTCGCGTTCGCTCTGTGTTTCTCTGAATGGCTCCTAATAACTCCCAGTCCCAGATGAAGGCCTTTGAGAAATGATCCATCACCTCCAGACAAATCTTACATTCATTTAAAGTGGCAGACACGTTTCCCTGCTGTCATGCTCAGTATACTGACTGTGACATCCGAGCGTCGCTACATCATATCAGCGCATTCTTTTACTCGCACCATGTATGTACGTTTTTGCTCTGAGACATTTTAATGAGTTCTTGTTCGATGCAATTCACATTGACTAAATTACATTTAGATTCATCGACATGCGAAAACACAAATAAATAAATAAAAACATGCTGTCATTAAGCCAAAGAGAGGAGAGCCTCCAGGACAGTTGGAGCACATCAAGTCACACACTGGCAATGCTGCCTTCTTTCCAAGACAATCTGGAAGCTCCAAGGGCACAGAACTAATTGCAGTGCTGATGATGATAGTTTACTTGGAACTAATGAAGTGGGGAAATAATTATAGCTCAGCACTGACCTACAATGCTCTTTTCCTGAAGACATGCAATGTATAACAAACTAATTTAAGGGAAAAAAAAGATGGACATGAAGGACACATTTACATGTATATAGCCTCCAGTAACAGGATTGATTCGAATAGGCCATGCTGATTGGTCAGAAGGTGTTGATTAATTCATAAAATAAGTGCAATAAATAGGATTCTTTTTATACAATATTTTTGTTAATAAAAAATTCACAATAATATTAATAACTGACACAGCATGGGCAAATACTTTGTTTTAGCAACAACAAAAATAGGTTCCAAAGAAGGCACATGGATAGAGGGCTGTGCGTTGCCATGCCAACATACAGACTGATCGACAGCCTGTAGTAAGCATAGTTAGGGTTTCAGTGTCAGGGGCTATTGGTAGAGTTTATGTAGCATACACAGACAAGTAGAATGACACAAACAGTTAAATGCATTAGTGCCGTTACGCTAAATATCTACATTTCTAAAACGCTGCCTGTCTACTCTAGTTAGTAGATCTGAACTAACTGTTTTTTAATTGTTATACAAATGAAATGCTTATATTAAATCGGTCAATCTAATAAATGAAGATTTTATATGAGTAATTTACATAGGCGCTTGTACGATAGAGGGTCAAATAAAAAAGATGTCTTTCCTCTATACTGTTATGTTTTCTGCAAGAATCTTTAGGTTTTCCATTTTGGTGGATTCTGAGTAACCTGACTGATATTATACTGTGTAAGTAACACCAAGAGCCCAAGAGAGAGAACAAAGAACAAATTTGTTTTGTGGACATAAAATATTAAACAGAATTTTAAACAGATAAACACTAGTTAGGGTTGGTGGATTTTTGTGGAATAAGAGGAATAAAACTTTAATGTATTCACTTATTGAAAATTCATGCTTCTGGAGGCATCCATTATCTATAGCACTTATCCTGTGTAGGGTCGCAGGAGGCCTGGAGCCTATCCCAGGGAACTTAGGGCACAAGGCAGGGTTCCCGATCACTATGAGAAATTTCGAAACCCCAGTCAACCTAGACTGCCTTGTTTTGGACTGTGGGAGAAAATGGATTCGCCACACATGGGGAGAACATGCAAACTTCATGCACACAGAACTGGTGGCAAGATTCAAACCACCAACCCTAGAAGTCTGAGGCTACAGTGCTAACCAGTAAGCTACCATATAATTTTTTTAAGAATTAAGCAATAGAGATGGTGGGTGAATATCAGCATGGCTGTGATGTGGCTGTAGACGCAAGAATACATTCAGCACAACAGTATTCTCACGTTTTCTCTCATTTAGACTAAGCACAAAACGCCTACGACCCAGACTGTTCGGAGGCCATACGGAACGACTTAGAAGCATTTACTAAGGAGACAAAGTGTTGTTGAAGGTGACATATCACTATCAGATGTGTTTTCTTGCTGAAAGTGTTTCTGTAACTGGTTTTGAATGAAGAATTTGGCAGGCAGCTGCTCTCTCCTCTTTCCAGTACTGTGGACTGTACCAACCCACTTTCATCCGGTTAATTGTAATTAAGTAATTAAGTCGTGACAAGTAAGTAACAAATGTTAGAACACCTGTGACGTTAAGTGATACATACAGTAATAGTTAAACATTCCAGTGCTGTTATGCTCTATATCACCACTCGTGAAATCCTCTCGTCCAATTACATTAATTGGTCGGAATTAACTGTTAAAATAACAAATGTCGGTACTGTGGCGTAGTGGTTAGCACTGTCACCTTGAACCTCTAGAGTCTGGACTTGATTCCCTCCCTAAGGTCTGTGTACATGGAGTTTGCATATTCTCCCTGTGCTTAGTGGGTTTCCTGTGGGTACTCCAGCTTCCTCCCACAATTCAAAGACATGCAGATTAGGCTAATTGGCATTCCCAAATTGGATGTAGTGAGTGAATGAATGTGTAAATATAAATATTGACTGTACAACAGTCGTAAAATGGGAATAAATACAGTGGTAATCACCATCTCCTCCACTGTCCCTAACTGGACTATAGGGGCTCCTAGATAGATGGATAGAAAATGAAAAAGAAATTATGATCATATTGTAAAGACTAGAAATGATTGATCATTGAGGAATGTGGTTGATAAATAACTTGTTGGCACTACTACGTAAACTACACTATATGGGCAAATGTACAATATATAGACACCAGACCATTACCCCAACATGGCTATACTGTAAATATGCAGTTGGTCTCCCATTGGCTCCTACTGTATAACAGCTTCCCCTAAGGTGCAGTCAGGGTTCGAGGTGATCAGATGTAGACCACTTGAGTTCTTTCCAAACTGATCTTGAATAATGTCTTCCTGGAGCTCAGTTTGTTCACAGGGCCATTATCATGCTGAGACTTGTTTGGAGTCATTAATAACCATAGAGGAACGTTTTTCTATACATCATGGAAATAGTTTGTAGATGCAGCAGTGTGATGGTCAGATGTTCTAGGATCCATTGACCAGTCCAGAACAATGGCAATGCAGATACTTACAGTACATATATTTTTGAACATATTTTTTTAACCAATGTTCTGTTGGGGAACCTATTTTAAATACAATATTAAGAAACAGTTGGCAAAAAAAAGCAACAATACGTTAACAGCTACCCACTAGCTGTTTAGAATGTGCCAAAACAATATATTTACACTTATATTTATCCCAGTATAGCCTGGCTGACGAGCACTAGTGATTAAACTGGCTTTCATTCCCAGTTTTGACTCTTGACTTGCTCATCCTGTATGACTCATTGCTTAAATTCGGGGCTCAGACTGATTCATTTATTTGCTCAGCAAAGTGTGTGGTAGCATGAAAGCATTCGCTTGTCACCAGGTAGTCTGAGTTACTTGCCACTCCCCCTCCCCCCATGTCTTAATGGAGAAAGGCATTCATGAGCAGATTATGCAGCCTGCAGACTCTCTTTATCACACAACCTCAACCGGTGTCAGCTAATAGGCGGGTAGAGCCGGCTGAGTGGGAGAGGAACAGCTGGAGTTTGTTCAAAGCCACTTATTTAAGCTGAGCCAAAAAAAAAAAAACTCCCACTGAAAAACATGTCTCAGACTATTCTTTACTGCACTTTGAAGCGAGCGTGGCCACCTCGTCGAAATCTCGTTAAGAAGAAATTCCGAATCGTCATGGGATTACCGGAATGGGAAACGTGCGCGGTGAAGACGGATTACATATCTCGGAATCGGCACATTGGGAAAAAATTGCTATTGATGGTGTTTGAATCTGACCTTGTAGGATCTGATCTCCTTTCATCCACACAATGCTGGAGGCGGGCTTGCTGCCCATGGCCGTGCAGGTTATCTCAGTCTCATTCCCTTCGCTCACCACATCCTCACGTGATTCGATGATTAGGTTGCCTGGTGGAACTGGAGGAGCATAAACAGCAGCAGGATTAGATATGGGCTTTGAGTCCCCCTGCGGCTGGATCTCTGTCTGGATCTAAAGTCTGCTGCACAACATTCTCTTTCCCTGAGATCTGAGAGGTTAAAAAACAACACATTATCAAACACATTACACAAACCTGGAAGACGGCACGGTGAAATATAGTGCTCGGGTGTGTTTACCTTAAATTTAAGCACTCTGTCATAAAACCATCTACTGCCAGAGAGCAGATCAGCGCTCTAAAGCTTTTTTACACCGGAGGATCTGTGGCGGCAGTAATTACTTTAGGACCCTGATGTATCTGTTTTTTAGGTTTCCGGTCGCTCTGTGTTTACACACAAAATGTCAGTCTGGTATATGTCAAGCTGTGCATTGCTACAACACTGTGATTGTGTTTTTCCTAATCATAACCCTAACCTGACACGTCTGCCACTATCATTGGCCTCCCTGATTTTCATGCTGTGTGCTAGTGACATGTGCAGTCATGTTCCCAGTGAAACGCCCAGTGAGAGATCCCTCTTGATAAGGCTTTGATTTCTACAGAGCTTTTTTATTTTAATACCGGGTTTGGCGTTCATGCTGTGAATGTGTACAGCCTTGCATAATTTTAGGAAATGAAACAAGTGTCTTTGGAGCATGCTCACATACATTCATCTCCCCAGGAAGTCCAAATATAGTCTGTAATAAAACTCTATAATTCAGTATTATTAAATGTGAAAAGCTCATAAAAAAAAGCCTGAATCATTCAATGGGGCTTTTCAGAATCGAAGAAACATTCAGTCAATATGGCTGCCAAAAGCAGACCTCCAATATCAATAGCAAAACATCTGTTCCTCTTTTCTTCACCCTTGTTATTGGAAATGGCATGAAGGTAATTGGTTGATATTGTGTTATGGCGGGATTCAATTAGACGGGTTCAATTGACTGAATGGATCGATGAGGGGAATCTATAATCGCGATTTTTAACATTCACAAAGGCGCTTCGACGTACCCAGGACAGTGATGTCAGCGTAGGCCTCCTGCGGGGGATCTGTATAGAGCTGGCACACGTATCTTCCCTCGTCCATGAGCGTCACGTTGGACAGTGACACGCGGAGCTCGTTGTCAGAGAAGTTAACCAGCTGAAAGCGGCTGTCCTTAAGAGCTGCGAAGAAACAAACAGCATTAACTTGGCAGTCGTGACATAGAGGTTTGAGCTCAGGGAAAATGTGGATCTTAATCACACATTCTGCATTTAGATCTTCTTCTTCTAACCCAGTCTGAAGACTGATGTGAAGGGTATATGGTTAAAATAAAACAAAGAAGAAAAAACAAGAATAATGAAAGCCAGTGAAGGATGAAAGAACGGTTCTCTCTATTACCAGGATTGAATAAAACAGTTTATATGGGCATGCTCTACCTTTACTTTCTCAGGTGCATAACAGGAACTCGGACACGTCTACTGAGTAAATGATCATTGGCTGAATTCCGTATATGTGCAGAAACATGAATGGACGCGAGAACAAAAGCACGACACGGAATCCATTTTGTAAATAAGTACATACAGTGGATGATGATTTGGCATCCACTGACAAAAATGAGTGTGCACTTTTGAACATGGAAGCAACTCAGGTTCACAGGAAGGCGAGAGCAAGACAGAGAGAGGGAGACAACGAGAGAGAGACTGAGAGCAGAACGAGAGATGGGAGAGAATGGCTACCGCATAAACTAATGAGATGCATTTGCACAAAGACATAACCCATAAGAGCTGGAAAAAACATTCTCCTTTCCTATGACAATTGCCTGGTTAGTACTCTCATAGTTTGGTTGCTACTGTATCTCACATTACCAAGAAAGAAACTGTGCTGCATTACTACTCACATAATTCAATTTCATGCTACAGTTCGTCTTGACAGGGCTTCTAATATTCATGTGTTCTCATAATCTGCGCATTTTTTGCAGCTAAAGCGAGGCACATACCCATGACCAGCCATCACTAACACAAAAGAAAGTCCCCTAGAATACAGTAATGCTGTTTATACACAATCATTCGACGGTCATTTAGCTAACCGTGGGAGTTTTGCCCTTGAGCCCCCCTTTTATGTTGGTAATCAAAAGGCGTTCTGATAATTTTCCCGTGTGGTAGCTGCTGCACTGTGAGAAGTGAATAACTTCAAATAAGCAAAGAGATGTAATTGGACAGGCCATTAGTGAATCCCAAACCAGACCTATTTCACTGTCATGAACTGATATTTAAACTAGTGTGTAAAGAAAGAAAGAGTGAGAGAGAGAGAGATTTTTTTCCTCTTTCATTCATTTAGACCATTGCTAACAGGAGACACCTGCGAGGTTGTGTAACCCATTTCTAGTGGAATGTCAGCACAAGCCCAGCCTAGCTGATCAACTTATTCATGAGGAAAAGTGTAAAGTCGTAATGCATTAGGTCTTATTCAAAAACCAAACTGTGATTATGAAGTAGATTTATTTGCCTTTTATTGTCCACTGTTAAAAGGCACAAGGACAAGCTAGAGTGGTTAAATTGAGTAATTTAAAAGGGACCTAATATGCTAAATTCATGTTTTTTTTTTGTAATTTTCAGACACTGAGATGGGTCCATACAGTATGTAGTACAAGAAACATGTTTGTATTAGTCAGGGCTTAAACAAACCAATTAGATTTCTCCCTATTGTGACCTCATATACATGTCACATACACAATCATTGTGTATATGCATGCACATTCACCTTATACATTTTGTGATTGTTACCATACCTTACTGTTCCCCCTTTTTCCGTCACGCTACACATGGCCTGAAATGCTAGCTATCCTGACCCCTTCTCCCCTCTGGACACATCCTCGTGTCCCACTTCTGGTTGGAATTCTTGTTTCATGGAGGCCTCTGGCTGCTGCTGTGGATGGCCCCAATATGAACTGCTTAGAGATGAGTCTGGTTACTAAGGATGGTTCCGCCTGATGAACATGAAGATGACCTTGGACTTTGCTGATGGCTTGTGACTGCATTCACTCAATAGCTTAGAACTGAAACTCAAATCTTAGTGCCCAACAACGAAATTGGACTTTATATTAACATGAACAGCTTTCCTGTTATATTGCATTGAAATGAATTGAATATTAGAAGATACCATTCCTGCTCAGCTCAGTTGCTCTCTAGAGTGGCATCGGTTAGCAGTACCTCATTTTATTGAAGGCTTTGTCCCTTTATACTTGCTTTGCCAAATCGGATTTGCAAGATCTGGCACAGTTTTAACGTCGCATGCCCTAATTTCTCCAAGCTTGTGACCAGCACTGAAATTCAGTAGCTGGGTATAAATTTGAATATTTTGGGTTAGGAGCCTCGGTCAAAGGCTAGACAGGTTCAAACCCCCCAACTCTCCATTCAACAACCCAGTGCCACAATCATCTCAATGAAAAGGTGTATTATTTGAGGGTATTTTAGGTACAGCATTAACAGACCCTCTTTGGGGAAGCTCTAAGACTTGTTTTAATTTGTTAAAGAACTAGTAAAATATGGAACCTTTAAATGTTGGAAGGCACCATTATCCATACTTCCACAGTTCTGACTTAGCAGCCACACAGTATTGTCAGTGCAAAAGCCTGTGCACCTGTGCTACCATGGTAGTTACATCCCTGTTTATTAAACTGTGTCCCACTTAGTATTTCCAAGGACAAACAACATGGTGTAGTTTCGCCCCAGACAAAATTTGAGTGAACCCACACCAGACCCCTCTCGTTTTCACTCTTTGATTGATTACAACTCCTCTTATTTGATGATCAGTTTTGACGAGGTAAATTTGCATTGCTTTTTGTGATTTGTGAAAATCTTAATTGTTTTATGTTTAATAATTATTGCTATAAGCCTAGTTGGAGAGCTATTAGAATCCATCAACAACTGCCACGCCCCCCTCTCAGCGCCGCCCCCTCTCAGTCAAGCTGAATGAACTAATTACGAATGTACGAATTACTAATTACAGTATACACATTTATTGCCCTTAATCTCCTTCATGTGTTTTAAAGAAATGTCCTGCAGTTTGTATTTCACTGTGTTACAGGATTGTATAGCATAATGGCATAATATAATCCTATACTGAATGTACAAACAAACCGAGGAAATCAACTCTACTTTCCACAATAATCATACTCATAAAAATAATAATTTAAAAAAATGTTATCTTTTTTTTTTTTTTTACAAAAAACATGAAGACATTGAATTGTAGTAGAGACGTTGGAGCAGTCAGATTGCGAAATGTTTGCTTTGGAGCCTTCATTACTAAGCCCATTTTGTCTGTAGTGATCTGCCAGCTGTAATTACAAAACTGCTCAACTAAAAATTTGACATGAGACAGCTGGGCAGTGAATTAGCATTATGCTTGTCTTTATTTTGTTTCCCTGTGTTAGTGTAAAATGAGGATCATGGCATACAGGCACTTTGCAGTGCGTCTACAGGTTGAACAATTGTTATGTCTTTGTAGCCTGTGATTTTACATGAAGTGCACAGTGTATAAAAAGCACGTTGTGATTACGTTTTTTTTTTTTTTTTGGCATAGAGTTTGCATTTCACTCACACGCATAAGTCAAAAAAAAAAAATAGAGTGGAAAATACAGGCACATGGCACATGCTTGGATTTAATGACGTACGTAAATGCAGAGGATTGAAACGTTTGACTTGAATGATGTCTTGACTCGAAGTGTGTATTGCAAATTGTTCTTTAGTGTTACCATTTTTGCAAAGAAATATGTTGCAGTATTGTTAGAGCATACACTGTTCTCCGTAAACCTGACAGATTGAATGTTCTTTGAAGCAAGCGTTCCTAGAGCTGTAGCAGTCTGTTAACCTAAAGTTGTCAGCAGGGGGTGGGTTGAAACTGTGAATTGTTCATCGTTTTTCACAAACATTGAAAGAGCACACCCAGTAAACATTAGACAGAATAATACATTACAGCAATAAAGTGACTGCAGACTGATTGAAGACCCACATCTAGACTCTTAATGTCAAGCGTTTGTGAGATGTGACTGTCAGTAACCTCAAACTCCTCCTCCCTTTTTCTCTAAGTATTCTGACACTTACTGTATGTTTTTTGTCATTTAAGATACCTTCGGCGGATATATCCACTATAAATTTATACATGCCTTTTTTTCTTGGTGCTTGTTGTTACAGTATGTCCTGGGATGTACTGTAATATGATTTGTGATATAGTGTGAGAATGCTGTCGCACTGTTAGTCGCTCCGTTTTAGTCCTCGCAGGCATGTTGCACCGTTGTGCTCTATTCATTCGTGCTGCTGTGCTGTTTTGGCATGTTCATCTCCGTTTCTATTTTTTTCCTCTTCTTCTCAATTATGGTGTGCTGATGAGCAGAGCACTTATTGGACCTGTAGAGATGATTTACAGGATAAAAGAGAACGGCAGTCGTGCCCACAGCTCCGTCTCTTCTTTGCGTCACTGCCATTGCTTGTGGTTGTATGTTTTGTTTTGTATTTTTTTTTTATCTTAGCTGTGAGATTAGAGTGTTTAGTTCTTTTCAAATTAAAATCATTTGTAATATAGGCAATAATATTAAAACCACTGACAGGTGAAGTGAAAAACATTGACTATTCTGTTACTCCTTGTTTTCTCATTACATCTGTCAATGGGTAGAATAGACTATATTAGGCAGCAGGCGAGTACTCAGTTCTCCAAGGTGATGTGTTGAAATTAGGAATAATGGGCAAGTCTAAGGATTGAGCATTTTTGACAGGGGACAAACTGTGATGGCTAAATGGCTGGGTCAGAGCATCTCCAAAATGGCAGATTGTGGGGTGTTTCCAGTGCACAGTGGTTAGGACAGTGCACTGTTCCATAGAGGTTGTAATAGCAGAAGCCAACATCGGGTCAGTTTTGATGTGGCGATACAAGGGCGTGGAGCCTGGCACAGTTTTGTATACACAAAACAAAAAAATTGCTATTATCTGTTCTAAAGCTCCCGTCTACAAAAATTCTGCATTAAAGATCTTGTAAATGACCATTTAAACTTTTTTGTAAATGTAGTAAAGTGGAAATGTGCAAAATTCTAACCTAAAAGTTATTTTCTTTTTATTGGATTAAATAATTTTTTAACCAGTAGTACATAATATCACAATACATAGTGTGTATAGGTTTATGGTGTAGTATTCAATATAGAGTAATATACACCAATCATAACATGATGCAAATCATTAAGCCCAGTGTTGAGTAGGTTCCCCCTGTGCCACCTGGGAAGCTCTGCATAACAGAGGGGTGCTGCATTGGCTTTCCTGGTCTCTGGTCCCCATGGGCATAAATGAGCCTTGGGTGGCCACAATCTTTTCACCAGTCTACTGGTATATAATTGATCATCAATAGCAGTGTGTTAACGTTATACTGTATGTTATAGCTGATCATATATATCAAACATATATAGGCAGCACGGTTAGTGGTTAGCATTGTGGCCTCGCATCTCCGGGGTCGAGGGTTTAATTCCTGCCTCAGGTCTGTGTGCGTGGAGTTTGCATGTTCTCCCCGTGCTTTCCTCCCATAGTCCAAAGACATGCAGGTAAGGCTAATTGGCGTTCCCAAATTCCCAGTAATGTGTGTGTGTGTGTGTGTGTGTTTCTGCGTCGTTCGCATGCATGTGTGCCCAGCAACAGACTGGCACCACATCCAAGGTGTATCCCGCCTCGATCCCAAAGTCTCCTCGGATAGTCTCCAAGTCCCCGCGACCTTGTACAGAAGAAGCGGTATAGAAGATAAATGAACGAATATACAGGTGAAACTCAAAATTTTTTAATATCGTAATAAGTTCATTTATTTCAATAATGCAACTTAAAAGGTGAAACTAATATATGAGATAGACTTATTACATGAAAAGCAAGATAATTCAAGCTGTGATTTGTCATAATTGAGATAATTACTGTATGACTTACAGCCCATGAAAACCCCATTGTAAGCTGGCTTACAGCTCATGCACAAACACACAAGAGATGCATTAATTAAATGTAAAAATTTCCAAGAGCAAGTGATTAACCCTACCTCAACGACCAAATGTACTCAATTCTATTAGCAAATAATTTGGGTTGTAGATTTGAATTATATATTTTGCTAAACACTAATGAAGGACATATGGGGAACTGGCTACAGGGTCATGGGTGCCGAAGGCTCATTGATGCCATTGTATAGCATAGTACTGTACGTATCAAAATGCTCTTTCAGTATTAAACTTTGCTTTGAATAGGTCATTTAATTTAATTGAATTTATTGAAGTCAATTTACTTACGATGCAACCAAACGTTTAAGTGATCACTAATCATGTTCATTCATACTTTCATACTATATTTCAACTGCAAAGTTCAGCAGTTCAGCACTATCCTTCCAGGTTTTAATAATGTGTTGATGATTCTTAAACCAATTTTAATAGTTTCAGCAATCTCCTTGAATGCTTTGATGCAGGCCAATAATTTGACCCTTTTGAAATACAGGAACTATCAAGGTTGTTTAAGAAACGAGAAGGCTTTAAGTATTTGCAATTTAAATTTGAACTGTGATTTTTCTCATGCCAGGCAGTGTGTAATAAATAACACACACGATAGAATTCTTAACATTTACTGTATTTCCATTCATTACCATTAAGTATACCTGGGAAGAAAAATACCCGTCATACATTAATTGGAGTTTACATTTGGCAAAAATGTGGCCTGACCTTTTTAACGGTCCGCTCTTTTAGCTTTTATGAGTGAAGGAAGTTGCAGGGAGCTGAATAGTAGCCAAGGATCTTAAAAAACGCTGCAGCTTACTTTGATTATTAACAAAATTGTACTAAAGAACTACTCATTTTCCTCTTTGTTGAAAGACACCAGGAAATAAGGTCAACATGAAATTGTAAGGCATATGGTAATACATAATTTATAGAAAATTCTCAAGCTTAAGCATAAAATGAATAAACATGACCTGTAAAAAAAAAAAAAAAAAAAAACTAAACATACCACATGGGTAGGTCATATTTGTAAATCTTAGTGATATACTGAAATGAAATCATCTGGCTGTAACTGAAAATTCAGGACACACTGGATTGTACAATTTACTGTGAAACGATATTCTGATAAACCCCTTTTAATAGACAATATTATAAGTATAATAAAAGGGTTATGTTTCTCTTTGTGTGACAACCACATTTTTGGTCATGCTGTACAGTGGGGACAAATCATAACCGTTGTTCATTATTATCCCCCCCCCGATTTTCTCCCTAATTTAGTCGTGTCCAATTCCTCCCTGTCACTAGGGGGCTCCACATTAAGGCTACTACTAC
>JAQMYG010000003.1:18725651-18740038 GCA_030014215.1 Clariallabes teugelsi
CTGAGAGAGCTCGGCCAATCAGCTCTCTCTAGACCTCTGGCTGCGAGAGGTTACAGCATCACCTGGGAATCGAACTCACGATCTGTTACTAGAAACCTCAGAAACCATTATCAATGTAATTGTCACCTGCATGAAAAAAAGTCTTATAAACATCCCCTCAACAAATTGTCAGTTGTAAAATATTTTGGCCATGAGGCGTTCTTCCTTCGCACTGTCCATAAATGTTCTTCAAAACAAAGCTTTACTGAGCCCTGTCACACATAATACAGTATGGAGGTGAAGAAGAAGAAATCTTTCACATCTCCCTAAGCAGTGTCGTCATCCCGACATGCTTTAAGACCGCCACAAGAAGTTTCCAGGGTCCTGCCTCAATAACTATCCTCTTGTTGCACTTACACCCACTGACATTATGTGCCTCATGACAAGTTTCATGAAGCACTCCAAGACCCTGCTTCCTTCTTCACAGAACCCACTGCATTTAAAAGGTGATCATAATCGCCACCACATTCCAGCTTTCCCTCAACCTCCGGGACAAAAAGGACATGTATATTTGAACGCTGTTGATTAGAAAGCCTGAACACCTGAACCTAGAGTTTCTGCCTGGGAGACCTCAATCAGTCTGGATCAGGATCTGCATCTCCAGCATCACCGCACTGAGCTGTGTGCTCAGTCCGCTATTGTTCACTTTCTTGATTCACAGCCATGCAGCAATGCACAGCTCGAATCGCATCATCAAGTTCGCAGATCAGCATCAACGACAAATCAGCCTACAGTGAGGAGGTGGAGCTGGTGCAGAGCCAACAAGGTCCCTGACTGTACACAAAACCAAGGAAATGGTTGTTAAATTCAGGAGAGCACAGATCAACCACTTTCCACTGAACATCAATGACTCCTCAGTGGAGATCATAAAGAGCACCTCAGCTCAGGCAGAGAACCTCAACTAGTCCCTAAACACCAACTTCATAGCAAAGAGAGCCAAGCATTATCTCTACTTTCTGGGAAGGCCAGCTGTGAAAATCCCATCTCTCACCTCCCATCCTTACCACATTTTACAAAGGGACTATTGAGGGCATCCTGAGTATCACTGTATCACTCCCACATTTGGGAATGGCACCGTCTTGGATAGCGAGGACAGCCGAGAAGATAATAAGGGGCTCCCTTGACTTGCATAGTTCATCCGCAAAATCCACTAACGTTGTGGATGGTGCACCACTCACACAACTTTTCATCCACATACCATCTGGAAAAAGGTACCAAAGCATTTAGTCTAAAATGGATAGACTGTGTTACCCCAAACCCTCAGTATTTGGGGACGGACTGATACCACCAACACACGCATGATAACAAAAACACATTTACTCTTAAACTGCTGTTAAACCACTGTAAACAGAATACTGCACAATATGTTATGTTTACACTTCATACTACATGTATTATGATTTATTGTTATAAAAAATATGTTACATTAGCGGTTTCCTGTGCTCATACTGTACAGAGCGCTTAAAAATCGCTGTTTAATGCGCCTCAAAAAATATTTTTCCCCAACAACAGAAAATACAATTGTAAGGGGTTCCCTCTTATGGACTAAGTTAAAGTAGACACTGATTACCGGTCAGACCGTCACTTAGCTGCTCATCAAGGCCCTTATTAAGCAGAGAAGCAATGATTATATGCTTTGCATGCAGTACATCAATGAAGAGCTAAACAATCTGAAGGCTGGAATATAAATGGACCGTTCAGAGAGCTCTAATCAGGCCAACACAATTACACACTGTCAGTCAGTTGTTAGAAGGACCTTGTCAACAATGCTATGCTTTGCTGCACTTGCCAATAATAAGAAATGTTCGAACCAGGGTCGGCTTAAAGGGAGAACAGAGGATTGAATTGTGCATGGCTGTAAACAGCACAAACTACAGTAAATATAAAGAAACTGGAAGCAGTGGTTTAACAAAGGAAGGCATTACAATATGTTATATTTATTATATAAGATATGTTCCTGATCTAAATGAATGTAGGACGTGATTCTTACGTCTGACATCTCGGAAGTAAATGGTCTGTCTGTTAGGGTTGAGGAGCTGGATGACCGAGTCGTCGTTGTTGTTCACCCGGCAGCTGATTGTGGCTGTTTCGCCCTCGATCACTGACACGTTTGCCGTCACCAGGTCCTGACCCTGTGCTGTACAGCCAAGGGAAAAGAAAACAAGACATTAATATAACATTCAGCCTTTGAGGATTCACCTGACTAAAACGTTCTTACTATTAAGATATTCTGCTTTAAAATATCTATGGGTTTACTCCAGCAAAAGGGAAAAAAAAACAAGCCTTCGAAATGTGGGTACTGTATTTGTAGGGATGCGACACATTCTTTTTAAATAGATATTTTAAGTATTGTTTTATACACTATAAGCCGCTTATTAAACTGTATAATTTTGTCTGGCCTGATCCCTGATCCTAAAATTGTTCTTTGGTCTTCAGTTGAGGCTCATAATCTTCAAGGACATGACAAAATGTGCAAACCGCTGGCAGACTTAGTGCCATCGTGACCAAAGACAGTCAACAACAATCTCTGGCAGTGTCTCAGTGTCTGCAATTGTGCTGCCAGAATGCTTGTGTAAAAACTCACAGCTACAAGTACAGTAATTGTAACAGTGAATTTTAAACAAACTTGATTACGGACAGAAAAAAAAATATTATTGTAACCTTAATATTATTAATCTGGCCCCATTTTCTCTAGGTTTGTAAGAAAAGTGCCATTGATTTACCATCGCACTAATGACTAAACTTACAGGAATGGAGGAAATTGACAGCTCACAAAATCTATAAAGTTTTTCACACATTATGGAGACAATGTAAAAGGACACACGGATAGTCAAGTGCAAGGGGTGTTCGAATCAAACAGGGACTTGGGTGATTCCATTCCACATGAATGAAGGTATAAAATCAATGGATGTTTAGAGAGGACGATACAGTGATGGGACACAGTAAAACATTTGAATGGTGCAAACTTCTTAAATAAGGCCATACGTCCATGAATGATGATCCCAGCTGAGCTGGCTCAGACCCCGCTGCAGTCGTTCCCCATCAACGTTAAGAGAGGGATTTATTCTGCACAATCTGAAGTTCTGGTTTGACTTGCACACCTCTTGTACAACACCAAATTTTGTTGGAACGTGGTTAAGGGATGCAACGTATCGAAACGTGTTATTGCATGATTTTAAAACACACGCTTTAAACCAACGCCAGGCAAAACCTGTTTCACTGCATTTACATACAGTGAAAAGCTCGGAATTGAACAGGGAATGTCGTCAATAGACGGTGTTCTGGACGTATTGATTTTAACACGGCTGTGTTTTTAACTGGAGAGTGTGAAGCAGCTGCGCTACAAGGCTGCGGATCACAGCAGGGAGAAGAGAGAACTGGTAATTGCCGCTCAAGGCAGAACTTTATCGGACCTTTCCATCTAAACACATGGTGATGGAGGCTGGCAATCAACACTAAGCTCCTGATGGCATAATATCTGCTTGCCATGTAAGCCTACACACACACACACACACACACACACACATACTCACAAGCATAAACATAACCACCCACCATCTCCCACACACTAAGTCTAACCTTTTACAACTGTTGCTAATTAGAATCAGCAACACAGTCAATCATTTCAGCTCATGTTCATGCTCACAACAATTTTCTTTTCTTCTTTCACCTGGGTTTTGGGTTTACATTCCTACAGGTACAAAACACCAGGGAATGCTTTCAAATATATAAAACTCCCACACAATAAGAAGACAATATTTAATCATAGCTGACATGCAGAGATGGAAGATAACAGAGTACATTTACTGTACGTCATTACCATACTTAAGTATATATCTCATGTATCTGTATTTTACTTAAGTAATTTTCTTAGATAATATTTTTTACTTTTACTCCGCTCACACGAACAGCAAATATCTGTACTTTTACTTAACTACGTTTCTGCATTGAATCACATTAACTAACGACAGTGGTGTGTAATATTTACAGGGGGAATCTCACCACTCGCTGATTATTATGTGTAAATGCATGACTTGCCTTTCCATTGAAACACTTATAATAGCATAACAGGTGTTTGAAATCAGAATCAGCTGAGCTGGTTGCAGACAGCAACGAAAACAACACGTTCACAATCGGAAAGCAGAGAGAAAGAGAGAGACAGAGAGAGAGATTTTTTTACCACTCTGAACTAATACAAATACTTTTAATAATTAAGTACAGAGGTGTGTAGCGTAGCCAAAAATTGTGCTCATAGAGTAGCTGTACTTCAAAATAATATTACTGAAGTAGAAGTAAAAAGTAGTCACCCAAAATATTACTCAAGTAAGAGTAAAAAAGTATTCGGTGAAAAGATACTGAGTAACTGTTTAAAGCAAACACTGCAGTAGGGAGTGTATAAAAACGATGCAGTCAGGGGTAGCTTGGTGTTTAAGGTGTTGGACTGATGATCATAATGTCCGATTTATTTATTTTTTTTAGAAATTATGTAAGCATCCATGCAAAATGATAAAATAATATACAAATTCTGACATTTTCAAATAATAAAATAAATGAAATAAATGTAATAAAATAAATTAATAAAACTAAATATTTTTTACAAAATAGCAAATTAACGAACAAGAAACACAAATGTCCTAATCTCACTTTTTTTTTTTTTCTTTTTTTTTTTTTTTTTACAACATAAAGCTTTTGAAACAAATACCTACTGTAGGTAACATATGTATGTTTAAACAGAGTAACTATCTCCAGTGTAGTTTCCCTCCAAATGGCTCAGCAGATAGAAAATAATATTAGAACATATACAAGAGGTCTCACTTTACCAAAAACTGTGTCCAGCAGAACAAATGTAAGAAACTTATATTTTTTTAGACTCTAGTTTATTTGCTAATTATATATTTTAACATTGCAACATTAAATTAAACAGCTAAACTAACCGCGTCATGTTTCCTTCACTTTCTACCATATGACTACATGTGGTTATTGTTTTTGCAACTGAGTCAAACTAAGTCATGTGATTATTGTTGCTAAGTCTGATTGGTGAAACACAGTCATGCAGTAGATCCACTGGCTGCATTTCTCTGGCAAAAATAAAGAATATCTAATGTGTAGGATAAATAGTTAGAAAAGTAATGAGTCGAGTGTAGCCGAATGTAGCGGAGTAAGAGTAGCGTTTCTTCTTCGCAAATCAACTCAAGTAAAAGTATAAAGTATGGTGTGGTAAAACTACTCATAGACGTAATTTTTTTTCAAAAAGTTACTTAAGTAAATGTAACTCCCCTGCTTAAATACATTTGAAGGTACGTACTGTACTTCTGTACTTTTACTCAGATGCACAATTAAATGAAGAACTTTTACTTGAGTTATATTTGCCATAGGGAATTTCTACTTTTTCTTAAGTACAGGATTTGTATATTTTGCCCACCACTGCTGAAATGTATCCAAGCGGTCCTTGTATAGTGATATTTAAGAAAGACTACAAAAAGTCTCAATGATCCCACTCCGACAGGTACAAAAATAAATAAATAAATGAAAACAGCTCGGCTAACACGATTCACAAATCACCTGGCCTAGGCAAAGTATAACACACCACCGTTGGATATAAAGCAAGTAAACAACACTATTATGTCCTGCTCATGTGGGAATGTTGGAAATAATATTGCTTTTCTTTATGAATGGGCATTAGCGAGCACAGCGCGCACAATGTGTCACAGACACAAGAGATATGCTGCGCTAGTGCAAACCGCGACCGTGCCTGAGGTTAAACATCCGTGACTCTGGGTTTCACGCTGCCACACTGGCACTGTGGAGGGGGGGAAAAAAATAAAACTACAACCTAAATAAATAAATGAAACATCTAGGCTTGGCTTGAAAGGCTGTCAATGGCTCGGGGAAAAGGTTTCAGCCCGCTATCCGCTGGGGGAAAACGAATATTCTCGAGAACAAATCCAATAAAACACTTTAATTCTCTTTTTTTCTGTTTTCCTCTAAAAATCCTGGATTATTAAATCCACCAAAGGCATTTGTTCTCAAGACGACTGAGCTATGATATTTCGATAAATAAAGATGGATGAGTTTTAGACTTTGAATAATCCTTAACATTTCTGCATTTAAGAGCTATATCTAAACTTGACTTGCACAGAGCAATTCACCACCATGCGTGTAATCTGGTTTGTTATTCAGCCATTCAGTTTTCAGCTTGGTCTCCGCCTATGAAAACTCCACCCGAGATCGTAAAATCATTTCCATGAACAAGCAGGTGTTCCCATTAGATGTGGAGTTTTATTAACTGCCATGAAATTTAAAATGAGTAAGTACTTATTTGTTCTTAGATTCTTATATGTTAGTAGAATTTCTTTTTGGGTTGGAAAGATACTACAAGCAGCCAGTTGTGTATTATACAATGTATTGTGTATAGTATATAGTAATGAACACTTTAGTGAAACGAATAGAGTAATGGGTATGTACAGTGCCATGAAAAATATTCGTCCTTTGATTTTTTTAGTTTTTTATTATTTTTTTTAAAGGTAATTTTATTGTTGTCCAATAAAGCTGTCCAAACCTGCCTGGCTCTATGTAGAAAGTACTTGCCCCCTAAACCTAATAACTGGTTGTGCCACCCTTGGCGGCAACACCTGCAATCAAGCAATTGCAATAACTGCCAATGAGACTTTCACATCGCTGTGGAGAAATTTTGGCCCACTCTTCTATGCAGAATTGTTTTAATTCAGCCACACTATAAGGTTTTCAAGCATGAATGGTCTGTTAAATGATCTCAATCGGATTAAAGTCCGGTCTTTAACTAAGCCATTCCAAAACCTTAATTTTTCTTTTTTTTGAGACATTTAGAGGTGGACTTTCTGGTGGGTTTCGGAAAATTGTCTTGATGCATAACCCAAGTGTGAATCATGAACACTGACCTTAACTGAGGCAAATGTGGTTTGCAGTTCTTTAGATGTTTTTCTGTGTTCTTTTATGAGCTCCTGAATGAGTTGTTGTTTTGCTCTTGGAGTAATTTTGGCCACTCCTGGGAAGGTTCACCACTAATCCGAGTTTTTTCCATTTGTGGGTAATGGCTCTGGGAGTGGCAAGTGAAGTGTAACTCAGTTTTCCAAAAAAAGTGGCCTTATCACAGTTCATTCATGATTTAGTAATGGGGGAATTACGTTTTCACATAGGGCCAGGTAGGTTTGCACAGCTTTTTTCCCCTTAATAAATTAAATCATCATTTAAAAAGTGCATTTTATTGTATATTTACTCAGTTTATCTTTATTAAATCTGCAATATTACAAGTTGTGCGATGATTTCAATCATTTAAGTGTGGCAAATATAAAAAATAAAATAAGAAATCAGGAAGGAGGCAAATACTTTTTTAAAGCACTGTGTTTACAAGAGCAAGGAGCATTTGTGATTCGCCATGGTGCCAAATGTATCATTAGAAGTAGCACAGTATGAAAAAAGAGATGACTACATCAGCAACAGCACCAATGACTGACATTGTGCTTCCAGCACAATCATGGCACAGTATTTCTGATGCATGACACCCAGGCATGTAAAAGTTTATCCAGTTTGTTACACATTCCCATATCAAATCATAAAGGTCCCATATTTTACTATTTCTTAAACAAGGTCCCCCCGAAAAGTGCATGTGTTAATGCTTAAGCTGAACTGCACCTTAGATAATGCATTTTTCATATCTCAAACTCCCTCTGTTTCACTCATCTTCCAAACATGCAGTTTAAGTGTTTATGTAAATGACCTACTGCTGAGTCCAGTCCCTTCAGGGAACAGCAGAGCTGTGGGAGGGGTTCTTCTTATATGAGGTCACACTAGAGTGAGAATGACTTGTTTACATCCAAGCCAGCACAATAATGGAGAAAGCACAAAAGGTGTAAGGTTTTTTTCCCACGTTGTTTTCTTTATACAGTCACGCTGGATGTTTTTAGATAACTAAAAAGTAAATTTTACATGATAATATTAAAGACCTCTTTCAAGGTGTTCAACAGAAAAGTGTAGAGTCTACATCTTGGCCACAACCATCCAAGGCTGGGAGCTCAAGACAGCAAAATTAGCTTTGCTTTAGCTCGTCTTTCAATTACATGGCCCAACAAATGAGATACCACTTCCTTTCAAATTTCTGCACACCTGACTCCTAAACATACTTTTTATAATCCTGTTTCAGAGTTTGTCCCCCTTTTGCTGTTTTCATAACCTGCACTGTTCTGAGAAGGTTCTCCACTAGATTTTGGAGCGTTACCCTGGGGATTTGTGCTCATTCAGCCACAAGAGCATTAGTGATGGCAGGCATTAATGTAGGCTGAGGCGGTTTAAGGTGCAGACAGCGTTCCAGTTTATTCCAAAGGTGTTCACAGTGGGGTTGAGGTCATGGTTCTGTGCAGACCACTTGAGGTCTTCAACTCCTGTCTTCAAGGAGCTCGCTTTGTGCACAGGGATATTGTCATGACGGAACAGGTCTGGGCCTCTTAGTTTGAATAAAGTAATCTCTTAATGTGAAAGTATACAAAGACATAATTTACAATAGTGTACTGTAATTGCAAGTTTGTTGGGGAAAAACCACATATGAGTGTGATGGGTCAGGTGTCTACATACTTGTGCCATATGGTATAGCGTAGTGTATAACTGAAGCAGGTTAATAACTGGACTGAAATGTGCTGATTAATACCAAAATCTGCCCAAGAGCATGCCTTGTCTTGTCTGTTCACAGCAGATCCACTGATGCAACATTTCTTTCGTTCTTTTATTTTAAATAGATTTAACTGTCAAGCAACAACTGAATGCAGTCTGACTAGCAGGTCCTGCAAAAAAAAAATTTAAAAAGAAAGAAAGAAAGAATGCAGTGGCCTGAATTTATCCTCAGGTGGACGAACGAGCAGGAGAATCAGGTAAGGGTCAGAGGAGTGGTGTAGCGGTGTGTGTACTTGAGGATGGGAAGGGGGAGGAGAAGCGGCACACAAACCCCTTCATCAATCCTCAAAGGAGAGCCTGCTGTTCTGTTCGTCACAAACCACAGCTCTAAAGCCTTCTAACATTCAACCTGAGAACAAAACCCACACTTGATCTGAAATAATCAGGATCAGTGGCGATGTTAATTGTGTGGTTAATACTGTGGGTAAAACATTATATATTAAATACAATCTGCATCTTACTGTATAAGTATAATTGAAATGTGTGGTCAGGATGCAAATCGGTTGTACTGTCATCACTTCATGCTTTTAAAAGGTTTGATTAAAACGTTCTTGCTTAATCAGACACTCTCCAAGGAAAAGGAATAAATTATTGCATAAGATGAAAGAGCTGAAACTGTCACGAGTAAGAAGAGATGAGGTTGAAAGTGCAGGCTTAGCTTTATTAAACATCGACAGACAATGACATAAACTGAAACAGTAAACAGTAACTCAACTAAGCAATAAACCACTAAGAACTTATATAGATATACGAAGATATACCTTATTAAATGTAACAGAATCAAGACAATGATTTAATGCCTCTCTGCTGCTTACGTTATATAAACATGGACGTTTGTCTTAAAATGCATGTTCCATACAGTGGAGATTAAATTATTATTTAAAAATGATGCATTTCAAATACAGGTCTTTTTTTAACATCTATTACATGAAGATATCAGTTCAATTTATTAGGAACACCTACAGTATACACTCAGTACAGAACGGGATCTTCAGTTCACGCCAAAGATGAAAATGGGGAAACGTTGTGATCTTGGTGACTAATCGTGATATGAATGTTGGTGCTGGTTTGAGAATTTCAGAAACAATAGTGTTACGATAGAGTTTACATAGAATGGTGAAAGAAAAATAAGTGATCGGCAAGTCTATGGATATACTGTAAATGCTTTCTTAATAAGAAATAAGTGAGCCAAATAATCACTCTTTGCAACCACGGTGAGATGAAAAACAACTGCTGTTGCAAGCTCATTCACTTCATTGTTCAATCGTGTGTTGTGTTCTGAGATGTCTTTCAGTTCACTGCGGTTGGTTAAGGTGTTTACCCAAACATCGTTTACAAAAAGATTGACTGATTTGGCTCAGGAAATGAATGAACCCAGTGCCGTCCATTCTGCAAACCTGTTGTGGACCAAAGTGTGGTATCTTATTGCACAACTCTTCTTCTTCCCCAGGGATTCTTCAATGAGAAAGCCAACCTAGTGATTATGAGCCCTTTTCTCAAATGAGCCCTGCATGGGATCTGGGTGCAGTCTCAAGCCAAGTGTAAAAAAACATCGATCAGGAGCTTTTGAAAGATACAATGTAGATTTGGAAACCTTGAAACCTTGAGAGGAATCATACTCAAAAGGAACTTTCTTGGTGACAAGGAATTATAAATTATTGCTCTTATACAATACAGCTCTACTATGTACTATGAGGCCAAGCATATCCGGAATTATGTGAATATCTGACCATTGCACTTTTCTGAAAATCCCATTCCAGATTTAATCTTCACTTTGCACTTATAATAAGCTCTACTCTTTTGGGAAGCCTTTCCACTAGATTTCAGAGTGTGGCTTACGAGATTTGTATCCATTCTGACACAAGAGCATTAGTGAGGTCAGGTGAGGTTATTGATGCTAAGCGATTAGGTCTGGGGTAAAGTCATTGTTTATTGTATTCATCCCCACCAATTTTAGTAGGGTTGAGATAAGGGATCAGTACAGGCCACTCGAGTTCTCAGTTCTCCCACTTACACCGATTAGCCGTAACATTACATGGCAAAACATTTAAGCCGATACTGCGCAGGTACTGTACCCCTTGTGCCACCAGGGTAGCTCTGGCCCATCAGAGCATGACTCCACAAGACCTCTATAGGAGTGCTCTGGTGTCTGGTACAGGGACATTAGCTGCCTCCATGGATCAGACATGTTTGTCCGGTGTGTCCTATGGATGCATGATCAGACATGATCAGATCTGGGGAATTTGCAGGCTGCATCAACGATCTTGAACTCTTTGCCTGCTAAGCCACATACTGTACTGTACTGTATGTGATGGGCTGTGATCCACTGGGTGTTCTGGTGCCTTTCTATAATGGTATAATATCTTTGACTTTTTTTCAGCAATCTGTGCCACTGTGCATTGGCTTCTCTGTGGGATCGCACAGGACCGGCTAGCCGTTGGTCCTCACAGGCACAGCCGAGCCTGACACCAGTAATGTGGCTGATTTTTGTTGTTCCAGTGAAATGGAAAGATTAGCATGTACAGTATAGCATCCATAGACATATGAAATTCTTTGATTCCTTGTTTATCGCAGCGGTTTGGAGAAGGCTGCCATATGGGTGCGATGGTTGCCATACACTGTATTAAATGTAATATTATATATGCCAAAAATCTTCTCCACAAATTACATTCGGGTTTATTTTTCCTGCAAATCTCAAAAAGCTGGAATGCTGAAGTTACAGATGCAACATTTTGCCACTATTTTCTCTGTGAATGGTTCGTCCTTCACATTTCAAACCAAAGATAAAATAAGAAGGACTAAGACTTCAATCCATTCAAGTGTGGAATGTGTTTTATAAAGACAGGTCCTGATCTTTCTAGTGACAACCGACCAAAACTGATCAGAACTGAAAATTATTTTCATTCTCTTCTATTTGTTGCTGCACTGCCTTGATTGAAATGGTACTGAAATTGGCCTATTCATGTGTGCTCTGTGAATGCACTTACTGATAGTCTTGCTGATTTTTTTCTTTTAACTGAACTGGGTAGTGAGGCGCAGAAAACACTCGGGGCTTGTGTGGGAGGACGCTGTAATATTTCGCATCACCACCATTGTTATTGTCAAAGAAATGCTCTACGTACGTTTTATATGTCCAAATTATTAAGCTTCTTAAGTTGATGTGAATGCTAAAGTGAACATTGCCATTTATCTCTAGAGGGAATACATTTTTTTTTCCCACAAGGTTGCTGGGCCGATTTATACAACGCGATTCTTTGTTTGCATTTCCGTTGGCCTTGGGTATTCTGCACCAGGAAGACCAGCTGCCTGAGAAATACTGAGCTTCTTTTCCCAAACGGCCTTCAAGATAACTTATTCTCCAACCTTTTAACCTGTGACACTTACAAACTCCTATGAGAAGGGATGATTAGTGCATAGGACTGAACATATATTTTGCTTTGCAAGACCATAAATGTCAGAAACAGCAGGCATGGGTATGATATTTAATGTTTTACTTGGAGGACATGCAGCTAGACAAGGCAACAATGCACTGTACAAGTTCTCAAGAAATACAGCAAGAAAATGGTAACAATATTAGAGAAGTAAATAAATGATACCTGTTATTATCTGGGTAGCTCCTGGGGAAGCATCGGGGACAAAAGATATGATACATGTTAAAACATGGAGTAAAA
Organism: Clariallabes teugelsi; assembly: GCA_030014215.1. NCBI lineage: Eukaryota > Metazoa > Chordata > Actinopteri > Siluriformes > Clariidae > Clariallabes > Clariallabes teugelsi. The sequence goes on from JAQMYG010000003.1 coordinate 18,738,065, forward strand.
TGCCAAATGTGGCAAATATCATATGGATAGTTCAGTATTAGCAAATGTCATATCATAAACACTTCAATTTTACTCATAGTTACATTTTAAAGAGTAAACTCAAGATAAAGTTCTATACATGAAAAGAAGAGATGCACTGAAGGCAATCCAAAGTCGATGTTGTCATTCAAACAAGTCTCAAGTTTAAAAATGCTACTGATCAAAGATAAGGAGATAAGGATAAGGACAAGAAAGATGCCGTCAACTGCCCAGTGAACATGATATACAGTGTGTATATATATATATATATATACTTTTTTCATGCTGTACAGGGAAAAAAAGGAATGTTATTAGAAACTGACATGAGCTATTGCACGTCTACGCTTTTGGGAAAGGTTACGAAGGAGTTGCGGATAGAAGAAAAGTGTGACGGCGACAGATGACCCCGGCGTCACGAGTAGAAAGACAGTGATCCCTATGTGTCGTCTATGCATCACAGGTAGGCGACACAATGAGGTGACAGCTACAGGGACGGCGAAGGCTGTCAAGTGCTTCATCAGAGACACGTGACGGCAGCTGACCGCATCTTTTTGAACCGCGAATCGTGCACCGTAAGGGGACAAGAGGTAAGCATTTTCCATGTGGGTTTACAGACACCCATGTTCAGACCACCGACCTGCTTGTTAAACTGGTAAGAGCTCATGCGTGATCGGCACAGAATCTGTTATACCCGAGGCTGATCGATCCTGGCCGATCGAGCTGAAAACTGTCTGAATCCGGTCACAGGCTGGTGCACCTTTGGTGTACAGGGTCATTTTTAGAATCATCAAAAATCATCAACCATATTTCACATCAATCATATAAGTAACTGATAGTTGACTCCTGGCTGAAGTACATTCTTACAAATGCTTGTAAGAGTTAAGAGTCAAGAGTTTTGTCTCGTGTGAACTATTGTCATCTCTAGTCAGTAGTGTCTCACCTTGTAGTCGTAGTCCATGTACTGTAAATGGTTGTTACTTTTGAATTGTTTTATTTTTGTTTTATTTGATCATAAACAGCCTGCACTTGCATTTGCCTCCATTACCACTCACTCACATGGTATTGGCATTAAAATATTGGTTTCACTGTGAACATTAACAAGGGGTAAGACCTTTGAAAAGCGTTTTTTTTTTTTTTGGCAAAATCATTTGTTTTATTGTTCAATCCCTGTGGAAATAAGCATCTGCTACATGCCATAAATGTAAAACTACCATGTTGTGTTAGAAAATGTTTAATTTTAATATCTTATTTTAGTAAAAATCTACCCAAAGTCTGACAGTTATCATGCTTTCGATTGAACATTTAAAATTTCATTTTTGATTCTAAACATTTTAAAAAAAATGGATTGTGAGAATCTAGTTTAAAGAGGACATTTTCTATTATTATGCAAAATTCACTTTGTAGTAAATTTTAGATATTCAGATTGGTCTATGAAAGGAGGAGTTAAATAATGCAAATTCTTAAACTTTAGGAAGTCCCGAGGCCTATGTTAACTTCTTAAAGAAACAGTTCTTTTAAATAAGTTGAAAGTTAAATATGCAACCTTATGATGTGTGTTCATGTTTTAACTGTAGGAAATGTGGTTAATAATGTTTATATGTCGAATTGATTTGGCTATGTTCACATTGCAAGCCAAATTGTTCAGTTCCAATGTTTTCGGTCAGATCGGATTTGTTTGTCGTGGCGGTGCACAGTCACAATTACAAGCATGCATGAACACATTGATAGGTCTTTGCTTGCGCCATATTTATGCAATTGCTTATTCATTGTAAACAATGAATGTGATTTTAGCAAAAATTTGATTGGTAAGGATGGCAAAGCAGTTAGTCAGCTGCTATGAAATCTCCACGATGATGGTGCTGTCACATGACCATCTATCTATCTACAGTATCTATCTATCTATCTATCTATCTATACAGTATATACATATATATATATATATATATATATATATAT
>JAQMYG010000003.1:18764666-18785399 GCA_030014215.1 Clariallabes teugelsi
ATGAACGACCCATCACTAGAAGACTCAAAGATATATCGCGCGGAAACACAGTTGCGCACTTCATTGAGAACTCATTTAGATTATGATTAAATTAGCATGTTTGTTTTGGCGTCGGTCCAGATTTAACCGTATTTGGGCCCGGATGCGGACCGGAGTCCGCCTATTGAGTGCCCCGGGTCTATGCAAACTACAGTACTTCTTTTCCTGCCTTGTGGCATCATGATAGGGGAAATCACAGGCATCTACTGTACACAGATGTAAAAGGGGAAAAAATGTGTATGCACACACTGAAGACCCTTCTTAATGTCCAATTTTTACATATTTCAAATAACTTTGAAATATGTAATGCTTACATTTTGCACTGAATCTTTAAACTTACACTGCTAGTCAAACGTTTGGACACACATTCTAATTTCATGGTCTTTCCTGATTGTTAAATGTATTCAAAATATGCAATAATCCTGTTGAACAGTTGATATTGAGATGTGTCTGATACTTAAGCTCTGTAAAACCTTCATAACGGCTCTAATCCGAGGTGCTGCTAATTGCAAATGTTTTGGTAACTCTAAATGAACTTCTCTGCAGGATATTTTAAAATATATTTCAAAATATTATCAGTTTTTCCACTTTTTTAATACAAACACTGCCATTTTTATTTGCATACATTTATATATACCAGTCTGTTAGCAAAACTATATATTGTGATTAAAGAAATTATCATTTTATGGAAATTTTGTGATATCATCCAACCCTTGTCCAAACTACCACTATAAATAAAGTTTTATGATTCCATATAGAATGCAAGATGTTGGGGATAGTTCTATGTAGAAAGCCTGCATAATCTTTAATTCAAGCTTTCTTCACCCTTAAGACCATTCATTCAATCTTACTGATCGATGAAGATAAAAGGCATTATTCATAACACTGCGAAAGTTTTTGAGTGACATATCTAATAACATTCTTTATACTGATATAACTGATGTTCTTTCTTACAAATCTCAATGTTTTTTACTCTCACTTTCTTTTCTCAATGGCTCTTTTGCTAAAGTAGAATAATAGTAACAATTCATATTCTCTTCTATAGACACGTATAGAGTTGTCTAGTATAAATAAAGTTGTTTATTTAACTAATATCTACTGATGTACTGATTTACTTCAAAAACTGCATGAAAAGGGATCAAACTCAATAGCAGTGAGAAAGAAGTGGTAATGTAGTGGTACTTCACAATATGAACTTTTATCAGACTATACCTAAATCATACTGTATGTTTAAACAACTTAAACAGATTTATAATATAAAACTGATCTAAATTATATTTAAATACCAATAACACAGTGGCTTAGTGGTTAGCACTGTTGACATGCACCACCAGGTCCTGGGTTCGATTTCCATGTTCTCCCGTGCTTGGTGTGTTTCCTCTGGTTTCCCCCCACAGTCCAAAGACATGCAGCATAGGCTAACTGGTGTTCTCAAACTGTCTGTAGTGTTTAAATCAGTGTGATTGTGTGCGTATGTGTGTGTGCCCTGCAATGGATTGACACCCAGTCAAGGGTGTACCCTGCCTCATGCCGTAAGTCTCCTAGGATAGGCTCCAGGCCCCTGCGACCCTGTATACAAGACAAAGCGGTATAGACGGTGACAACGGTTTGTGATCCTGTTTTGTCATTAGGTTTGGACAATACATATATATATACAGTACAAAGCCATTTTAAATTGGCTACAAATATGGAAATCAATTAGGCTGCTTCATTACAAGTTCTGCAGTTTCTCAGGAAATCACTGTCCACTTCAAAATAGACGGGGGGAAAAATGCAAATTGCAAATTACTAACAGATTGTTTGGACAGATGACAAAAGCGGCAAGAGCAATGCAGCTAAAGAAAATGATAAATGAGTTCCAACAGTGCTGCTTTATAGAGCAACTTTGCTTTTGAATAAAAGGAAAAAGGAAGAAATTAGCGCACTAATTACTGAAAATTACAGCTGTTACATTAACACTGTATCACAAGCTTTTTCAGAGCAAATCACAAGCCGTTTTTAGACTGACATCTGAAATCCATCAGACTCAAGCAGGCTCAGATGCAAAGGCAGGGTTTTTTTTTTTTTTTTTTTTTAGCTAAACAGCATTGAGAAATTCTCAAAAGTTAGGCCTGACTTAGGCTTAGAAAGGGTCAGACAATTTATAAACAAGCAGGAAGAGGAAATGGCAGACGATGTAAGTAGGCAATACATCACATATAGAAGCAAGACATGTTAAATCAGTCACTGAACCCTTTTTATGTTTTAAAAAAAATTTCTTTTAGTAATTTGTGTTAGAATAATGCATAGTATATTGTAGTATAATGTAGTATTTGTGATAATCTAGTTACTTCAGTAAAACATTCATATTCTTCCACATTTTTCCAAACTAGTGATCACTTGATTTATACATGCGGTTAGAAGAGAAACTCACAAACACTTCTTTTTTTATATGATAATTGCATGAGTAAATTTAAGACGTTTGAAAGATTTTGTGTGATGAGAATATGTAATTGTAATTGGGGGTCACAGTCTGAAAGCCATGTTTATATTACTACATTAATAGATCAGTGCCATGTGCCATTTCACTATCCTGAGACACTAGCATAGCTCAGCAATAACTTTATTTATCTTCTATACTACTTTATCCTGTATATGGAGTCGTGGGGTATCCGGAGAAGGCACAAAGAGAACATGCAGACTCCATGCACACATACCCGAGACGGGAATCGAACCCGGATCCTGGAGGTGCAAGGTGCAAGGCAACAGCACTACAGTGCCGCCTTCAGCAATGAATAAATAAATAAATAAATAAATAAATAAATAAAAATCCTGTTCCAATTACTGTTGAATTTTAAAAACCTCTAATGTATCCTTTAAAATTAACCCAAAAAAATCTGTTCTTTGCTATCCATCTTCATGATCTATTTTGCTAACGTTATATGTATGCAAGGTCAGAGTTTTAGATTTAATAGATCAGTGCAATGTGACAAAGCCCAGGACAGCAGGCACGATCACGGCTTTAACTGTCAAAGGTCTCGTCAGTGCGTTTAATGTCACTGTGCATAATATCATTAAACATTTTACAGTTTGACTCTTGACTCGTGATGGACAGGGATGGTATGGCTCTGACAAGCCATCCTGTGAATGTCACTTTAAAAACTTTCAGTTGTACATCGCAGGCAAGTGTATAATGCATGTATAAGCCTGACTCCTATGATTTTTATCTCAACACACACCATCCTGCCATTGATTATTTTTATTTAACAATACACTAGATCTCACCGTAAGTAAGTGCAAGAAAAATATGTGTACAAATGTTACATTAGTCCTATATTATAAAGCTGTATGTTCCATGTTTTAGAAGACATTCATTCACCATTAATTTGTTGTTTTCAGCTCTGTTAGCTTTGTCATTAAATATGACTACTTACAAATGTTTTGAGATTTAATGTCTATAAAACATATAGAAGTGCTATAATCATCGCATTCTTGAAAACACTGTAGAATTTTAAACAGTGGTTTATATTACATTATTTACATCATTGAAATATTATATACTATTTATATATTTTGAAATATTTAACACAATGGACATTTCTTTCAAATCTGCTTCCAGAATTTATCATTATTATGGATAAATTTAGTGACATAATTTATCACAAGATCAATGTTGTATCATTATCTCATCCATACTTACAAAAAATAAAAAATTTTGACCTGCAAAACATTCACGTAAAAGAATTTACACAGAACTTTACTTAAAGGTTGGTTAATGAAACTTCACAAAAATCTTTTAAAAAATACCAAACAAGCAGTGATTTGTCTTGAAGTGTAACACTGGACAACAGCCTGTAAAAAAAATCTCTAAATACTGTGCACATTACTTACAAGGCACAAACCGTTACTGTATGATTACTCTCTTATCATCTCCAGAAAGCATCTTAGAAAGTATATTCAAGTGATTGATTATTAATATCAGCCTCAAATGGCTTGCTTTGTCACCAATTTTAGGAAAATCTGATTTATTCTTTGATTTAAGACTTTTGAGAGGTAATTTTTCATCCAAATGGTCTTTAGCTTTTCTTATTAAAGTACATTATTGCTCTTGTAGATTTATTTATTCAACGCGATAGATCATTAGTCAGATTAATGTAATGTGCTCTCATGCCATTACAGCTAGAGAGCCTGCAGAGAGCTCACTTCCCTTCCAAGTTTCTTCCACAGTTGAATGAGAGAGCAAATAACGTATGCACCGAATGCAAAAAAATCACTAGTATTTCTTCAGGTATGCCTGGGTATGCGTGTATCCGTGTTCATTTTAGTTCAGTGCATATAGGTCTGTAATAGTAATGTACTGTACAGTATACTGTGCTACAGGCAGTGAGGATGTACAGTTCGTCCATCACAGTAACACAATTACAGCAGGCTAATTCTGGTGTACGCTAGTATGAGTCATCATTCGTTTTTTTTTTTTTTTTTTTTTTAACATGCTCTCCATTTCCTTGCTACTCTCAAAAATAGAAGGTGTTTTGATTTCATTAATATATACTGTATATTAAAACCACATGCCTACTAGGTCCCTCTTGTCTCACCAAAACAACTCTAAACCATCAAGGCATGGACTCCACAAGACCTCTGAAGGTGTGTTGTGATATCTGGCACCAAGGTGTTAGCAGCAGCGCCACTGCCATCAAGAAATACAGTACTTGGTCTGCAACAATTTTAGTATTGTTAAATGTCAAAGTATTATTCACATGAATTCCAGAACCCAGGGTTTTTCAGCAGAACATTTTCAAGAACACCATACTGTCTTCCCCGGCATGCCTTCTTCCAATATTGCATCCTGGACCCATCTATTGCCCATATAATTGGGGCACACATACCCATCCATTCACATGATGTGGTCTATCAAACAAGGCCACCTTTTTGCATTGCTCTATAGCCCATTGTAGGAGCATTCAGCAGTGAACAGGGGTAAGCATGGACACTTTGACCAGTATGTGGCTATGCAGTCCCATACACAGCAAGCTGCGATGCACTGTGGGTTCTGTTACCTACAGTACCTGTCATAGCCAGAAATAACTTTTTTAGCAAATTGTGCTACAGTAGCTCTTCTTTGGGATTGGCCTTTGACTGCTGTGCAGATTAATGAGCCTTGGATGCCCATGATTCTGTCACCAGTTCACCAGTTTCCTACCTTAGAAAACGTTAGAATACACTGCATAACCTGCTGTTTTGGAGATGCTTAAACCCAGCTTTAGTCTAAAGTATCACAGATCCTTATGCTTGCCCATTTTTCCTGATTCTAGCACATCAACATCGAGAACTGACTGTTCACTTGCTGTCTAATATATTGCACTCCTTCCGTGACAAGTGTCAATATCAGTTGATAATCAATGATATTCACTTTCCCTGTCAGTGCTTTTATTTGATATGTCTGATCGGTGTGTAGCATTGCTCATTGAACTTGGCATGCAACTGAACATTATACATAAATATTGTTAAAATCAGTTAACAGTTTATTATCTGTCACATAAAATGTATGCATAAAAAGTAGACATTTTTTGGTCAAATTAGAAACGCATTAGACTGTTAATAGTCATGATTGTTAGAAAGCAATTAAATATGCTGTTTATACATTTTGTATAGCAGCAGAAGAGTTAAACAGCAGATTTGTAGAAGATTTATATAAAAAATGTCCTGTTGCTACACTCTCTGCTTGGTAGCTGGCACTGATGTGGGAGTGCCCTAACCAGACATGAGAGCATTGGACATGACAAAATTTGGAGAGAACATTGGGGAGAAATGGGAAAAAAACAGGCTTTCACAATTAAGGAAGTAAGATTCAGTGCAGCAATAATACTGTCAGTTTAAAACGATATGTATACACACGTTTTTAGTGCTCCAGTTTTGATTAGGCGCTCTATTTATTGTCAATCACCTCATCTGCATAGTCAAACAAAATGCAGTTTTTTCGATAAACTCTTCCTGTCCATCCCCATCACAGACTCCTGCTCCTCTATGTCTGGATGGTAATCTCTTTGGAGAATTAATTGACCTTCATTTCCATTCAACAACGGCCAAACACAAGTAAAGACCACAAGGGAACCTGGGTGCGGCACAATTCTCCAGCCTCAAAATGAACCCCTTAATCCACTGATTATCCAAGCTGAACTCTCTACCTCAACAGAGACTCAATTCAACCAGCACACACAACACTTGCAAGACCAAAGTGCATAGGGGACACCCTTTCTTGTTAAAAGAAATCTAGCTCTAGTTAACATCATGACCCACCACTATCGTCAGAGCTAAGAGGGAATATGAAAAGACAAGCATGTGGTTGGTGTGCTATTTTATTTCAATAATTATTCTGTCCAGTTATTCAGGGATAACTGTTGGGGAAAAAATACAGTTGTCTCCTCATGCCATTCCTTATAGTCTTATGTCTTTGAGAGGCAGTGGGGCTTGCTGCTCCTTCCTATCACCTTTGTGTTCTTGTTTTCCAAACTGTCCTCCCTCCGGCAGCATGAGGCCCGTTCATTTTTTCCATTCAATCGATGGCATCCTCTGACAGCCTGCTCAATCAGAACCCTGGAGCGAGCGCTCCTCAGCTGCGAAAAACAGGTGGCCTTTGAGGTTGTCTATAGAAATCGTTCCCCATGACTATGGCCACAACTCTGTTTTAACTTCACCGCTACGACTGTGTGGCAAATTAGCGCTGGGACAGCAGAGTGCTGACAGACCCCAGGCACAGAGCACTGCCGTGGCTCTAATTCCACCCCTGACACTTTAAAACAGTTTAGATTTCTCTCCCCAGGGTCCTGCCATATAGATGTCACCGGAGTGAGCTGAGGTGAGGTCAGGTGACCATCCTATCATAGCATCCGCTCTGAAAGGAGAAAAATCAATTTTGACTTCTTTGAGGCAGTTATGAAATAAGCTCTCAGATGACCGAATCTAAGCCGTGGAAGTAATTAGCGACTGTGGACATCGCGGCACAGAGGCTAGGGAGGTGAGAGCAGATCCGTGCTAATTGCTTGTATCCTATCTAGCTGTCAAGGATTAGAACCAGAGCACATCATTACACTGGAACATGCTCACAAGGTATGTAAGTTCTGTGGATTCAGGCCAAAAAACAGTGAGATGCTGTGTGGAATGGGGAGAAAATATGTTCATGCTTATACCATGAACACACTTATTTAAACCACTACACCATTTTTTGACAGTCGTTTACATTTATACCACAAAAGACAATTCTTTACTTGTAGTATTTCATATTTTAAATCATCATGTATATCAAAACACTAGACAAGAATATTCCTCATTTAGTGCCCCCTTTGCTTTTATAATAAACTCTCGTATGAAAAGGCTTCAAAGTAGATTTTGGAGTACAACTGTGAGGATTTGTCCATTATAATGCTTTGTATTATCCAGCACAAAATACAACAATACTGAATTTTTTAAGAACTATGATATAACACCTATATGGCAATACATAATTAATTAATAACAGTAAGGTATTATTTTAAGACACAAACGTCAGCTAGAATAGATCTTGAGAGAGGTGTGTTAAAATTTTTGACTGGTAGCACACTGTAGGTGTGATGGTCAAGTCTCCACAATACAGTGGAACCTCGGATTGCAAGTAACGCGGTTTGCTATTTTTAATAAATTTTGACTTGAAAAACGAGCAAGTCTTGGTGATCACAACTGAGCCAATGTGTTTTCTCTCTCTTATGCTGTGGAATTGTGGGTAATCGTCTCCCCTGCTCGGCCTTAGTGCGCGTCTCTCACTGGTATAATCAACCTCCGTGTAAGCATGTACTGTTAGTTATAACACTGTGACCACATGTGTGCGTGTAACACATATTTTATTTTGTGTTTGTAAGCGTGTATGTACAGCGCGCGTGTACTGTTTCTTATAACATGTGTGTGCGCGTGTGTAAAGCAAAAGAAAGTCTCATTAGAGCGGTTAAAGATCCATTTTCTCTCTCTCCCTGGGTCAGCATGCCGTTGTGTATGCGCGTGCGTAATTTGACACCATGCCCCTTCACACACAAAGGGGGAGAGGCTGATTCCTCCTCTCCTCTTACTTTAGCTTCACACACATACACAAACACACACGCACACAGCGTCTGCGCGCATAAAAGGAAACACGGGATCTGTCGGGATTTATTTGTACTTTTTTTAAAGGTAAAGTGCAGGTTAATTTGTTTTATTTTTACTCTAGATTTTGTATTAATTATTTTTATGTCTTTATTTTTTGGGGCTGGGGAACGAATAATTTGAGTTTCCATTATTTCTTACGGGACAATTTGGTTTGATTTACGAGTGTTTTGAAATACTTCTGGAATGAATGTGCTCGTAATCCAAGGTTCCACTGCTTTGATTACAGCTTGCATTCTTTTTAGCATTGTTTGTGATGCAGAGAGATCAGACCACCGTGTAAAGTCTTCCACAACACATCTCAAAGACTTTCAGTGGCTCCCAATTCATGTGTGAAAAGTATTCTTCATGCTCACAGAATCATGTTTTCACACTTTGAGTGCTAGAATATGTCCATGCCATCAGGAAAAAAACTCAATAGATGTAATAACCTGGTTATTCAGTACATTCAGGTCGTCAGCTGACTTCATTTTATAGCCACATAATAATGCTAACCCTAGACCTGAACGACTGAAGCAATCCCAGATCATAACACTTCTTCCAGAAGCTTGTACAGTGGCCACTATGTTTAATCACATGTGATCAATGTAATCGATTCATGTTCTTCCCTTTTTACCCTGACATGCCCATTGCTCTATGTATTTCTGGTTAATATATACCATGGTATCAGTTGAGGATTTTAACATTTTCTTCCTCAGCCTGCATGGGCTTTCTCTGGGTTTTTTGGTTTCCTCCTAAAAACATTGTGGATTGGCTATGGACATTTCTGTTAGAAGTATAAATTGCTGTTCGAAGTGAATAAAAGATTGAATGTGTTTGCATGCTGTCTTGCGATGGACTAAAGTCTGAAGTTGTTTTCCCCACCTATGGCCCAGCATTCCACCACAACCCTGACCAGGATAAATTGCTTACTAAAGGTCAAGATATCCATTCTACCAAGAAGAAAAACTTATGTAGCTTTGTCCTTAAAACTAATTATAATTATGGCTGAAATATTAATATTATAATATTATATTAATAAAATGATAAAATAGTAATATAATAATGTATTCAAGTCAATTATTTAATTACAATTATAATAAAGTATATTATTGTATTATAATATATACTGAAATGCATTTATTTTTATTTCTTTTTACTTGTTTTTATCTTTTCATTTTCCCTCAAAAATATGTACTAAATTAATTTACATTTGTATTTCTGGAATTTCACACATCTAAGCTTAGGGTTAAGGGCCTTGCTCAAGGGACCACCAGTGACAACCTCCGATCAGTAGTCCAACACTTGAACTACCCCTACCCCTAACAAATTAATTATGGTCACATGGACAAACCAAACAATATACACTTAAAATGTTCTGCATGGAGAAGCAGCCTGAAATCCTTAAGTTAAAAAAAAAAAAGTGCTTTTACTTTCTCCAGGGAAAATGCCGCAAAATATTGTATAAATGTATATATAATTTTGAAACCAGCATTTAAATTTTTTTTTTTTTTTTAATCCAAGTATGCAAATGTCCATGTTTATTTGACCATTATATATTACTCATTGCTAAGGGTTTTTCTTTTTCTATACTAACGTTTGCTTATTTTAGGAAGGGTGCCAACAATTCTGAAAGGCTTTGTAGCAGGTAGAAACCAACATAACTTATTACATTACATTTATGTACCGCAATAGATCAAAGTCTGTATCATATTACACTTAGAATAATTACATACAAAATACTGGACTAAGAGTAATCATAAGAGTAGCTTCTAAACTGCTGCTCATTTGTAAAATTGAAACTAATGGATAGAATACATTAGGAAACACTTAACATCATAAAACGACTTAGGGGAAATAAATGGTCATTTATTTATTTATTTATTTATTTATTTATTTATTAGATCTGCAGTTACTTGAGACCCATATTAGTTCAAATGAGTGAATATTAGCTGACCAGTCAAGACCTTAAAATTAAAATGCTACATTCACCAATCATCCATAATATTAACTCCACATAATATTAACACATTAACAATGATTATCAATTATATACAAGGAAACTGGTCACAAATTCATGGGCACATGCCTGTGGGCAGCAAAGTCCAGCCCATCCAGTCCGATCCAGCCGATGCAGCGCAACCCCTTAAAAAAAGCCAATAATGGCCATGATAGAAATGTACTAAAACACCAAGTGCACTCCAGCACGCTGTGCACAGGACCCAGCAGGAACAGAGCCCAAGGCCTCCAAACTTTCCAGATTCTAATCTAATCAACAACCCATGGGATGGGCCAAACAAAAATGTCCGGTCCATGGTGGACCCACCCAACACCCTCAGCACCCAAAGGATCAACAACCCATGAGGTGGGCCAACTGCCAACTTCCTGGTGCCAGACACCAAAGCACACTCCCAGAGGCCCTGCAGAGCAACACCCAGAGGGGCCAGAGTTGCCCAGAGTCCACTTACCAGTGGAAAGCAAAGCCTAGGTGGTTTTAATGTTAAAGGTTTAAATTTTCTGGCTGATCACTATGTGTGTGATAGGTTTGTGTGTGTGTGTGTGTGTGTGTGTGTGTGTGTGTGTGTGTGTGTGTGTGTGTGTGTGTAAAACTGTAATATAGTTTATTATTTCATTATAATATCATTATAAAAATATTGTCCGAATTATTATTATATATCTATTTTTTTTACTTTTTAATCTTTGAATTTTTTTTGTATGTGTGTATAACTCCACCGCATCCACAAACTTCGAAAGTTTACTTTATAATTTGACAAAAATGAAAACAACATAAATCTTAATGCTATGCATTTTACAGTGAGTAGCTCTCAACTCAGTTTAGTGGAGATTTTGCTGCTCCAAAGAGTTTTAGAATCAGTAAGCGTGTTTAGTGGCTTGTGCTAGCCAAACACACGTTTCCTTTATTTCTGTCAATTATCTGTCTATACAGTATATTCGGTGACATGTAATATCATATTTGTAATAATGATATAGTAAAACTGATGTTGAAGTAAAAAATCTAATTATAGCAATAATTATGCTGTATAAAGTAAAATTTTTTCTGTTTCTGGATCCCAGGCAGGTGGAGTCATTTCAGATTTAATACATAACCTATAGCTGTATCTATTTTCATGTTTCTGAATCCATCATTTTCCCCTCCTTTATATCAAAAATCTCTGACTAAACCCAGAAACCTCGTAATGGCAGGATCTTGACAAGCAGAAATGTTCAGATGGGATTACTTCAGATGTGAAGCACCATATCCAGTCCTCTGACTGGAAGGCACAATTAAGAGTGAGCTTCTAAACCGAATAAAAAATTGCAATGAGACTCAAAACATTTTACATTCTGCATGCCATTAGTCTGCCTGATTATTAATTCATCATGAACGACCCTTTGTCGATGGAAACCTCCTTTTTTCCCAGACTCCCACTACAAAGAGCCGAGGCAGAGCGTTTGATAAAGATGACACTCGGAGACAGAGTCCTATAATGACCTACAGTTTTACCTTCAAGATGGGTGATGTGGTGCTCACTTTTTAAAGCAGAGAATGTTAATATGGGACGGAATTTGAGAATGAAAAACAAAGTTTGTATTCAAAAAAGCATAAAAGCATAAATTGGTATGTACACTATATTGCCAAAAGTATTGGCTCACCTGCCTTAAAATGCACATGAACTTGAGTACCTTGATCCATATGGTGTAATATGATGTTGGCCCACTCACCCTTTGCAGCTATAACAGCCTCAACAATTCCACAAGGTTTAGGAGTGTGTTTATGGGAATTTTTGACCATTCTTCCAGAAGCGCATTTGTGAGGTACTTGTGAGATACTGATATTGGACAAGAAAGCCTTACTCATAGTCTCCACTTTAAATCATCCCAAAGGAGTTCTATTGGGTTAGGAGAGTGAATACTTTTGGCAATATAGTGTATAGTAACATCTCAATATAGTAACATCTCATTTTTCTGAACACAGGAAAATTCACACAGCTCAATTGGAATTAAAGCATTTGGTTCAACTATGCATTAGTACAGTATACAGTATGAGTAGTATGGGAGAGTCTTATATAAGCTGCTATAATGTGTGTATAATTGAGACTTGGGTCAGTTAGAACTATGGTGAACTTGACCACAGTAATTGAAGTACAGTATGAGTCTGTTATAGACATGTTTCTATTTTGCATCATACAAGAGGACATTTAGTTCAACAGCAATTTCAGGCACGTGTCTAATGATGGTGTGAACCAAATAAGAAGACTTCACAGAAAAATACACTGTCAATAATTAATCTGAAATTATTCACTGGTGCAAAAAATAAAAATATTAAGAAAGAATTTTCAGCAAAGATGGCTGGGTCCTTTATTCCATCCTAATCACTGGTTACTGTCTGTGTGGAGCTTTGCATGTTCTCCTCATGCCCACCTCCCATAAAAATGAAATGTGATCTAAAATTAAGGTGAGCGCTGCTACCTCATGTCCAATTCTCCTTGCTTTACTATGTTCCACACCAGGATAAAGCAGGTACTGAAGATGAATAAATGAATGGACAATCATTTATGCTTTAATAGAGAGCATCCTAAAAGCTTCCAAGCACAGAAACCAGAACACAATGCATGACATCATTAAAATAATGAAATATTAATAAATCTATTTGATATGGTATACACTTACCAATCACTTTTTAGAAGCCTACATGTATACACCTGATCACTGATGCAATTATCCAATCATCCAACCTTGCCCCACGCTAGTCCCCCGAGGAAAAGAAAATTAGAAAAGAGCTCTCAAGAACGTATCATTTATGTCTCCAAGACAACTATGGGGTCTAGGAGACGCATTTCTCTTCTCACTCATTTTTTTCCCTGAGAAAAAAAAAGGAAAAAAATCTCTCCTTTTCCATTTCAAAAGAGCTCTCTTCAAGCTTTAAAATAATTCTCAAGTTTTGCACCTCTTTTGAATCTTAGGCAGAGAAATCAGAGAGCTCTGAATATGGACTCAATCTATTCTCATCCCATCCTCATTCATGCATCTTCAGCCGAGCTCAGAAAGAGCAAATAAAGAGCTCTCTGTAAGCGTTTGCTGAATTCTCATCAAAACTTAATTGTTTTGTTTTGTTTTTTCTTCATGATATATGACTTTATTATTATGTGGACAATTATTTTTTTAATTATTACTTTTGTATTATATTTGTAGGCTGAATGAACGGATTGAAAATGATTGATTGTAGGCTGCGCCCTTGCTGGTATTACCAAAATTATATTTATGTGGATAACTTTAAGTATTCAACTGGGCATTGTTCAGTTTTATTATTGTTTATTTATGATTGATTTGTTAGATATTAGGTCTATAAATTCTACAATGTAAAGCAAATACAAAAGTGATTTATTGGTTATTGTAGTGTAATAAAGTACATTGTTTTAGAATGCTATTATTAATGCTTTATTGTTTTTAGAATAGTTTTTTTTAGAATAGCATTAAAAAATAGTATGAACATTTCTTACCATCTTAAAACTTCACACAAAATAGGTCTATTATGCAATCATTAATGACTGAATTGCTCAGTTGTAGGTCTCTCGTCTGCCATATGGAAGGCCCAGGTTCGATTCCCAGCCACTGGATGTAGTGTTGGTCCCGTGCCCAGATTAAATGGGAGGGTTGTGTCAGGAAGGGCATCCAGCTTAAAACCTGTTGTTAAAAGTTGCTGTGTGAATCAATTGGTCCACTGTGGCAACTAACAGCAACATGCAATCATTAATAACAATAGGAAGATCTTTTTACTTTTAAAGAACTGTTTCTGAGCCTTATGGGTAATAACAATGTTAAGGCGCTAGACAGCTGTATGAGGCAAATGTTGCAGTAGGGAGTATATAAAAATGAGTCAGGCAGGGGTAGCTTGGTGTTTAAGGTGTTGGACTGATGATCAGGAGGTCCCTGGTTAGAACCCAAGTGCTGCTGAGCTGCCACTGCTGGACTCTTGAGCACGGTCCTTCACCCTCAACCGCTCAGATACAATCAGGTGTTAAACTGTTAGAACCTGACCCTGAAACAGCGGAGATATCCCTAAGGAGGGCAGTATTCAGACCCCTACCGTAACTTACATGTATTACATATGATATGTACTGTACTTATATGTACTTACATATTGCTCCATAGTAGCTCTAGAATTTGTCATTCCCTTCTCTAAAGTAGAAGCCATTAATTAAAACCATTAATAACAATGAGTAAAGTTTAGCGAGGTCAATTCCCTTTACATGTCAAGGACTATTGCTAACTTTCCTGTCTGATCTATTTCTCCTGGAGATTTTAGGAGAGACACATCAATGAGAATTGAGATTTAAGTTTGTTTTCCGAGTTATAGAAGAGCAGAGAAGAGAAGTTTCAAGCAGTACAGTTTTTTTTCTGGGTACGCCAGGAGCAGTGATCTGAGGATACATTGGGCATGGACTCGAAAACTAGAGAGGTAAAGATTGTCTTTCTTCAATCGTCAACAATCTTTGAGGAGTAACATTTGGTAAACCTGTTGATTCCTGTTCTTGGGTAACAGGAGTGGGATCTGATATGATGGGGGATCTGTACTTCTCAATGTTATAAGATATAGTACAGTCTGAGATGCTTTTCTGTTCATCACATTTGTAAAGAGTAGATATTTGAGTTGGCACAGCCTTAATCAGTCTAGCCATTCTTCTCTGACCGCCTCTCAACAAGGCATCTGCATAACTTCTGCTCACTGTTTTTCCTTCATATGCACAACTGATTTTTATTGCTGTTTTCCTCGCCGGCCAGTGTACACTCTAAAGACTATTGTGCGTGAAAATTCTTGATGATAAAAAACAAACTAACTAACAAAAAAAAAAACATCTACAGTAAACCACTTTGAGATGTCAGACCTGTACAGTATCTGCATTATTTCATGGATTTGCACCGCTGCTACAGTACACGATGGCCAATCTGCATGGTTGCATTAATAAGCAAGTGGACCAGTGTTCCTAATAAAGTGGTCAGAGTGAAGACCCAATCATTGCACCCAGTGATGCTGTAGCTCTCTTTGGCCTTGGATCTTTTAAAAGTCATATTTTGCTATTGTACTTCAAAGTGCGAGAACTGCACTGAGCACTCCCGTGGGTTGCCATGAGTGCTACACTTCAAAAAAGTAAGTTCAAGCATGGAAGTTCAAGCCAAGATTTTAGTGCAATATGAAAAAGAAAAAAAAAAACTTTTATCCAAAAGCTTTGACTGAAGAGGAACTACTCTGGAAAAACTCACCTCACCTTTGACCAAAAAACATCAGAAAATATTTATGTGGCAAGAAAATGATCGTTTCCTGTCCTAAGGTTTACAAATGATTTGGTTATTAAGATCCTGCAAGGAGTATGAAAGCAAAGATAAGGTTAGTACCCGCTGCCCTGCATGTGAAAGCACTGTTCAAACAGACACAAAGTCTTTTCCTGAGGCATGCCACCAGGAAGAAATTTCCATAACTGAGTTTGGACTTGTAGACCTGCACATTTCTTCCCTTTGGCAAAATAATTTGGTTCCTGACCTTTGAAAAGAGAGATTTAAATGTCTTCGGGCAAAAATCCAGAGTCCCGACTTTGATAAGCTAAGTGGCACACAGGGACGCCTGCAGAGAAACAAAAGCACCGTGCCCTGGGCTAAAGTGTCAAACTTGCAAGTTGGGGTAAACATGGCCCTATGGACAGTGGTGACAGTGGTTGGTCTGCGCCTAGTGCAAAATTATAACCTAGTAGGAACTGACTTTACATGGTGTCCTCTAAGCCTATAATTGTAGTGCAGCGTTTCAAGCTTAGGAATACTAGGCTGAACAAAAATTGTAAAACATAAATACATAAACATATTACTAGGCTTACAGTCTATTCTGGAATCTGATCCATTTTGGATTTTCTTTTTTTTTTTAAGTCTCATCTAACTTTTTTTTCACCGTCCCTAGGATTTGAATTCATGCAAAAACAACTGAATAAAACAGTCAAAGCCGTTGATAAAGTGCCAGGTAAAAAAACAGCAGTTACCTACAGTACAGGCTCTAACAGCACTGTCTGAACATCAAGGGCAAACTATGTCCTGTAAGCTACTCAATTTGGGCAGCATCATTATAGAACATAAAAGCAAAAGAAACTGAAGTGGACGAGATATCGGGGAATATCATTTAGGAAGCTGAAGACTCATTGACTTCTACTTGATGCAAAGGAGAGTCTGAGACTTTTCCCTACATACACATGGATTGAAAAATCGTCGCCATTCTGCTGCGAGACGTGACTATAAAAAATGTACAGCAAGCGCTTGTGAACACACTCCTGTGAGACTGACTTGTCACTCCTGCCAGCTCTCTGACATATCAGCATCCCAGCTGAAAAAGACATGCAAGCCTGCTGCTTCTTACTCCAATTCAATACACACACACACACACACACACACTGGAAAAGTGGCAGTGTCCTTCAATCCCCAGCTATGATCAACGTGCTGAATGACCTCTCCAGCCGAGCACCCTGATGCATTCCAGAGCCGTGGAAGACCAATAGGAGCCTCAGCATGTAATATAAATGAAGGATTATCTGTGCGACGTGGTGTTTTTGAGATGCGGTATAAATTACTTGTGTACAGTATATCATAAATCGCCACTCATGAATGTGAGCTCTGGCATGTCATTTTCTTTAAAAATATTCACTACTGTCATGCATCAAACAAGAGTTTAATATGGACGACAACATAGCGCAGGAGCTCTGATTATTCATGTTGCGTCTGTCCATAAATTTCTCACACTCCAGCGGTACAAAGTAATGCTGTCATGATTGTACTGGCAGAAACTGGATGCTCACGGAAGCCATCCGAATCAACAAACAAACGTCTAATCTGACAAACACAATCCGGCATGATCCTTGGCAAATGCTAGCGTTGATTTAGTCTATAATATAGATTCCAACAAGAAAACATATCAACACCGTGTAGACACGCTACTGTTTTGCTTCTTTCACACTGTGTTGATGTTGTTTACCCTAATTATAATTCGCTGGCCCAAACTTGGCCTATAATAGAAGAATTCCATGCAATCATAAAAAAAGAGGATGATTTTGTGGTATGCAGCCCCCAAACTACCCCACTGAGCTCCATGTGTCTAGCCGTCTGGCACGGCAGCCCTTCATTAGACAGCTCCTGAGAGCCCACGATCAGCACATTAGATTGCACTTCCTCTCTCTGCTCCAGTCTTTTGAAATGTCTACGTGACAGCAGCGAGATAAGACTGGTTGTCGCACGCCATTATTTTCGAACTACCTTTGAGACCGCATCGTGAACTGTAATTGCTTAAACGAGAAACGATCGCTGTGTAATTGGCTGGGTGGACGAGTGTTTGGATTGGTTGTCTGGAATATATGGGAAGGAAAGACAAGCGTTTTGTGCATAATCCGACACAACGTCCTGTTTTACATATCTAACAGACTGTACGGGGTGTACACGGGTCATTTGTTAAAAAAAAAAAGAAAGAAAAAAAGATGAATGCAAATTTATGGTGATAACATGGATAGCAATTTAAAATGCAAAATTTTGAACACTGCACGTCTTCACAGGTGATGATGTTACCTGCTGCGCCACCGTGCCGCCTCACACCTCCAGAGGCCACGGTTCGATCCGCCGCTCAGGTTCTTGCCTCAGATAAGATAAGGGATAAAGTGGTGTTTGAAGATGAATGAATGAATGTCTTCACAGGAGATTTGAACTATTTGCTCAAATAAACATTGACTTTCACGGATTTCCTCAAATAAATAAATAAAATGCACTATAGCCTCTTTGCCAAAAAATATAATTCCCTTCATATCTCACATAAACTGCCAGATATTCAATACCTTGTCACATATTAAGGAAAAACACTAAATTACTATTATTATTATTATTATTGTTGTTGTTGTTGTTGTTATTATTATTATTGTTATTGTTATTATTATTATTATTATTATTATTATTATTATTATTAAGTATTTGCAAGTTAGTTGCGGAAACGTTTTTGTAAAAAAATTTACCTTTATATATACAAATTATAATTAAATAACCCATTTAGTCCTTCTTAAAATTAAATATTTTTTCTACTGTTGATTATGCTCTTTAATAGTAAACCTTTATGGGCCACCAAAATAACACTACAATGAAAAAAATATATTCATGTATCAGCCTCATTCACACAGTCGGTTCAGGGCAGGAATATTGCACCCTTGTTGCACTTCTGGGTTCTGTATGAAAGAAACGAAAGCAAAATCTGGGGTCACTGTAGATGCACGTTTAACCCAGCAGCAGAGATAGTGATGGGCGAGACGAGATATATATATATATATATATATATATATATATATAAAGAATTGTTTTGGGGAAAGAGCCTATGCTGCATATGTATTTAATTATTTATGGAAAGCCTCGCATATACATAGGAACCAAGTAGGAAACAAGCTAAGTGGGTGCTGATACCTCCAGCAAAATAAATATTTTTTCTTGGTTTTGATATGTTTATTGCTGAAGTTTAGGAGAAGACACATTATATATTCAGTTGATCTCAAAATCTGAAAGATGATTGATGTTTCCTAAACTACCTCTCATCTTACTCAATAGCCACACACTGGGCCAGGGACGACAGGCTCCAATAGTTTATTGAAACAGACTTCTAACAGTAAGTACCCATATTTCAGCTGAATTCCACTACAGGCATGAGAAAAATCAGTAAACTTTTACCTGAAACTAATGTTCCATCCACATCAGTGTAAGTTTCTACAGTCCGTAGTGTCAATCATTTGAGATTAATCTAAGCTTCTATAAAAAGCTGCCTTGGAGTATCATTTATCTCATGTGACCCTTGTATGCTGACCCCATCATGATGGATGCCTCCTTCTCATGGGGTATTGGTACAATTTTGCCATGAGAGAAAGCTCCTAATTAATGTCTCAATTTCGTTATCTCACATTTATTTCAATAGCGCAGAGGTGACTCTCGCTGAGAATGGAGAACAATAGACATCAGAAGGAGACTCGCTTTTGGCAGAGGTGTGCACTTGGAGAAATGCTGAATAACAATGCCGTAATCCATCATGGCACGCTGAGAAGCAAAGGACGATTCTCAGCCAACGGATGACGTCCTGGGAGGAACCAGTCCACTCCTGCAAACTTTACTTTGCTCAAGAACTTGGATGAAGTAATATCAATTCTCGCTTTGACCTTTAAACAAAACAAAGCTTCTAAATCCTGTGTAGTCTTAATTAAATAAAAACTTCTATTCTATTCTTTAAAAAAGCGGTATCACACTCGATTTAGTTACACAGAAACTACAGTATACACGTAGCAAGAATTACAAATAAGGGTCTCTCTCACATGTAATATGAGAAATGATAAACTACATCTTTTTCAATGCTCTCTGGCTGTGACACCCTACACAGAAAAGATCCACTTATATTAAAAGTTCCTTCCATCTATACCGCTTATCCAGTCTAAGGTCACAATAGGCCTGCAGCCTATCCCAAGGAATACACTATAGGCAATTTGGAAACTCCAACCAGCCTACACCGCATGTCTTTGGTCTGTGGGGGACCTACTGTAACCAGCGTAAGGAGAACATGCAAACTTCACACCCACAGATTTAAACCCGCAACCCTGGCGACATTGCTAAACACTCCAGCCATTATGCTCCCGTATTAAAGGTTCCTTTCGTATATAAATATACAAATTACATCTTAACATTACTGCGTCTGTCTGACTTAGTTGGATTAGCATGTTTTAACACAAACGTTATATAAATGTTAGATTTTAAAATGTCAAGATATACTTGTGTACTTACATAAACTCACTGCTGCACTTATACACCATAGTTATGTAAGGCTATTATATACTACAGTTATGTAAGTTACATTATGGCTGCCATAAACAGTCAGTTCCTCACCAGTCCCGCTACTTTTCTTTTTCTTGAAGCCAAGAAGACAAAACACTGTATACAATGGCGAAAACAAACATCTCCTTACAAAAAGTTCCATCATATAAATGATTACATTCATTCGTTCATTCATACATTCATTCATTTATTCTCCATACCGCTTATAGTGTACAAGGTCGTGCGAGGTCTGGAGCCTATCCCAGGAGACTTCGGGCTTGAGATGCGGTACAGGCTGGACAGGCTGCCAATCCATCGCAGGGCATACATGCATGCACTCAGTCAAACACTCATTCACACACTTTGGAAAATTTTGGATTGTCAATTAGCCTACTCTGCAAGTCTTTGGACTGTGAAAGGAAACCCAACAAACACGTGGAAAACATGCAAACTCCACACACAGACCAAAGGTGGGACTCAAACCCTCAGTCTAGGCCACAGTGGTAACCGATTCACCAACTTGCCACTTATATAAATGAGTATATATCTTTGTTGAATAATTTTAATCCTCTTATTTTAAGTCTCATAATGTGTATATATATATATATATATATATATATATATATATATATATATAAATAAAGATTTTATTTATATATACAGTATATATATAATCATATCTAATGACTGATTGTTTTCACCTGTGTGTCA
>JAQMYG010000003.1:18816331-18832480 GCA_030014215.1 Clariallabes teugelsi
TGTGTGTGTGTGTGTGTGTGTGTGTGTGTGTGTGTGTGTGTGTGTGTGTGTGTGCGTGTGTGTGTGTGTGTGAGATCAACCAGATTAATCATGTTAATGAATAGTTGACAAAAGGTCAGCGGCAGGTTACACACTTTCCCACCAAGGAGATTTAAACATTTTATGAAAATGATGCCTTTGAGACTTTACTTTAGATGTTGTTTACTGTAGGTATTATGTGTGTTTTTCCCAGTATGATTATTATAAGCTTCTTACATCCCCAGGTTTAATTAACTTATTATGGAGCTGGTGACAAAAAAATAAATATATAACAGTGGAAGGCAGAGGAGTGGTTTAGGGAGTCATGGAGACCTGAAGCATCTGGCAGTGTCCCTAGACACACACACACACACACACACACACACACAACCAATCTCTCACTCTCTCTCTCGCTCTCTTTCCTTCTCTCTTCTGAACATGCATCTGTCTTCCCGTTGCTACAGTCGGCTAACCAAACACTGAGCAGAATCCACTGGCTCAGTTGCACGAGTATAATGGAGTTGCTGCTGAGAAACTCAAGAAGCGTTCAAGTCATGAGTGAACATGTTAATAAAAATGGACTGTAATGTTTTTTCCCTCTTTTACCGCTGAAAATCTTTACTAAAATGTCGGCAAGTTTTACTTAAAATCGCCTTTAAAAATATAGCAGGCTGGGAAATAAAATCTGATTCTGCTAATGTTATTTAGCTAAATGTGTCTATTGAATGATCATTCAAGAGAATCCGTCTGTATGCTAACAATTAAGTTCATCATGTTTTAAGAACGTTACTTAAGAACAATGTGCAAAAGTTGATTTAAAATATATACTATTTTCTCATACTAAAACAATGATTTAACCCACAGTCTTAGCCAAAGGGAATTAAGCCATGCAGAAAACCGACTGCTGGTCTGGAACACTTGTCAATGATTGAATACACCATTTTCCAGTCATTTTATCCTGGGGAAAGATATTTATGAAGTCAGGGGCAATTAAAATGTTTAACTCAACTAATGATTAAAGATCTAATCTAACAAATTTAAAAAATTAATTAATTAAATGTAGTTTGAAAATCTTGCCGGGACTACCACAGACTGCATTGTTTCATATTTTGGAAAAGTCATGTGATTAGTATTAGTATTTTAAAGTACATTTTGCATGAGCATTGCATACAGTACGTTCATCTGTATATTTGTGTGCATGCATCTGATATAAGGGAGGTAACCTTACTAAACTCCACTCAGTGTTATTAATGACTCCTATTTAGATAGAAAATGAGCAATACCAAAAGCTACTATTGAGCAATATTTAGGTCTATGTAATATATATAAGGCACGGTAAGGTAAGAGTCTGTCCACATGCCATTGGGCACATCGGATGATGAATACTCCCCTCCCTAGAGATATATCAGTCAGATATATCAGTGGCAGTTTCTTACAGGGCCGGGTTGCCATATTGACGCCTGATTGTATCTGAGCGATTGAGGGTGAAGGACCGTGCTCAAGGGCCCAACAGTGGCAGCTCAGCAGCACTGGGGTTCTAACCAGGGACCTCCTGATCATCAGTCCAACACCTTAAACACCAAGCTACCCCTGACTGCATCGTTTTTATACACTCCCTACTGCAGTGTTTGCTTTATACATCTGGGCAGTGCCTTAATATTATTATTACCCATAAGGCTCAAGAAAAGAAACAGTTAAAAGTAAAGTAAATTGAACATTAAAAAGCTATTCCTACTGTTATAAATGATTGAATAAAGGACCTATGTTGTGTGAAGGTTTAAGGTGGCAACTGGTAAGAAAAAAGAAAAATAAATGCTAAAAAAAAAAATTTAATTTCAATGACGGCTAGCCTGTAGACATCAGAAAGTGTTTGATTTTGAAACGATTAATAGTAACTTTAATGCACTACAGTAACCAATAAATCAGTTTGGCTTTTATTTTACAATGTAGAATTTATAAACCTAACACATAACAAGTCAATCATAAATAAACAATAATAATAAATAATTATTCAATGGTACATGATTCCCAACTAAATAATGTCTAGTGAAATACTTAAAGTTATTCTCATAAAAAATAATTTTGGTAATACCAGCAAGGGCGCAGCCTACAATCAATCACTTTCAATCTGTTCATTCAGCCTACAAATATAATACAAAAGTAATCATTAAAAAAATTAATTGTGCGGATAATAATAAAGTCAGATATCACAGAGAGAAAACAAAGCAATTAAGACTTGATGAGAATTCAGCGAGCGCTTGTGGAGAGCTCTTTATTTGCTCTTTTATTTGTGGGATGAGAACAGATTGAGTCCATATTCAGAGAAATTATTTTTGAGCTTGAAAAGAGCTTTTGTGCATCTTTTTGTTCTGGACAGCGAGTTGTTCTGGAGTGAGAGGAGAAATGCATCATAGTCTCATTTTGGTTTCACACAGACCTCAAAGAGACATAAATGATATATATTTACAGATATATTTTGGAACTTGCTTTTGGAATAAATGTATAATACTACATAATATTCTCTTAGTAAAAGTATACAAAGAAGTGCCAGTGGAACAATATTGCTTTCGTAAAAAAAACTAGTAAGAAAAAAAAAAATCAATTAACAGTTTTTGAAGGGGAAAAAAAAAGCATGCGTGTTCGCTAGTAATATTGCTAACATTGCTCACATTTAGGTTCACAGGTTCGAAATTCTTTAATGTATAATCACTAACTGAATATTTTAGGCAGAAAAGTGTGAATAGTAGGTGCTAGGCTGTTACATCTGACTGGCAACAAAAGCGCATATGCAGAGTTTTCCCAAGGTACCAATTAACTAGCTCTTTCTGGTTCGAAAAAAAGCACCGTTTGCTCATATATTATCACCTGTTCAGCTGCAGCATGAGCCACTAAAGAAATGACACAATGGCTGTTTTTCAAAAATAAACAAATGAAGAAAGCAATTAGCACAGGCTGTAAAAACACAATGAAGCCACTCGCACGGGGAGAGCTGGATGAAGAACAACACAGATGAGTTCCACTGAAGAAAAGCACTCTTTATCTTACAGATTAAACTCATGGCAAATCTGCTTTAGATGCCACAATATTACTGTCAGGAGGCTTTAATGCACCACTTCGTGAGGAGAAAACAATAGACGCTCCCACTGCAAATCCATCGTTTTTCAAGAGTATGTGCTATTACCCACTTCATGAAAGTTATACAGCCATTCATTTCATGTCCAAGAATCTCACGGGCAGATGTAACAGAAAAACCTCTCGCTGGACAACAGAATGGGATGCACAATGAAGCAGATGCAAATGGCGCCGTTCCTTTTGTGTATGACTGTCTCGTTTAAGAAATCAAAACACAGGACTGCGTGCGCCGTGCACAATGGAGCGAGACAAAAGGACCAAAGCTGGAGGCAGCAATTCGGTTTCCTCGCCGACTTTACGAAAAGGAACAAAAAAAAAAACAAAAAAAAAGGGCCATCTGTCTTCCCTGCTAAAGTACTGCTTTTCACTACATGATTGTGGTGTCCAATTTAACAGCTGCACAAATTCAGAACGTGGAACAACAGGTGGACTTAAGAAGACAGACCTTAATCTTGTCTAATTAGGTGCAGTTTGTTGGTTGGAAGTTAATAGCTAGTTTAAAAGTTCAGCCGAAGTATTCCCAAACTTAAGGAACAAAGTTGACTATAACGCCTTTCTATGATCTAGCATTAAAAGTGCACTTTACCTGAACTAAATAGCTTCAGCATGACAATGCCCCTGTGCACAATGCAAGGTCCATAAAGACAAAGCTTGCCAAGAGTCGTGACCTCAACCATACTAAAGGCCTTCGCGATGAACAAGACCTCACAAGGCGTGTCTACCTTTACTAAAACTCAAAAAATAGTGTAAAGCTCTCCTATAAAAATGGACAACAAATGAGGGACTAACTACAGTATGTTAATGTCCATGTGAAAGTGAGATATCAACATACTTTTAGCAATATAGTGTCTGGATGACTGCCATATCCTGCAACAACGCAGTCCTGGAAGCTTCTAGAAGTGTGGAAATTAAGTTGAATTTAAACAGCAGATCCATGAACTGTTTGTGCCATAGACCAGGTTTATTGTGTGGAAAGTCCATCTGGTAGTGCCCTACAAAATGCCCATTTAGCTGGTTGCATAACAGCAGTTTGAACATGGATCAGCATTTTGTCGGTGTGTGGGAGTGCCAAAAGTGCCGTTTCCTTCCACTTGCTTGCAAATGTTTTGAATAGACAAAAACCGAACAGACACTTGAAGAATTTTCCAGGCAGTCTTGTGCATATAAAGATTCTATGCTTAATTGAGGTGAAAAGGTTAACAAATAACTAAAGGTAAGATGTGTTCTCACCATATCTCCAGTCTCTTAATATTTCTTTATGTACCTAGAAAACCTTTTTATCACACCATCTTGCAAAGTCATCTTTGGAGTAGATAAGCATTTCATGTACAGAACTTAGTGATGTGTATTTTATAAGTCACTTTCTAACTGAATGATGGACAGCATAAAAAACATCCATGTTTTATTACATCAGTGGGGGTCTAGGTTCAGATATAACTGTTGCAAAAAGGGTTTCTTGGCCAAACAATGTACTAGTCCATTTATGATTGATGCAAATCTTATGTTTATACCACTTTCAATAACAGTCACAAAGCAGCAGAACTGCCACTCACTAGATATGTATTTTTTTCCGCACACTTTTCCGTGTAAACTCTAGAGGCTTCTGAAAAGTTTTCCTCATTCTCATGTTTGAATTAAACAAAGATCTTGACCTGTACGCTGCTGCCACATGATGATTGGCTGATTGGAAGTGAATGAGCAGCAGGACAGATGTTCCTATTAAAGTGGCCAGTGTGTGTAAAACCAGGTGGAAAATACACCAGGGTTCGATTCAAACATATATGAAAAGCAGCTGGGTGTCCATGTGACAGTTAAGCTGCGCACTCATAGAACCAGCATGGGTGACTCTCCAAATCCAGAAGCAATACAATATAAGTTAATACCAATTCATAATCATTCCCTACCTTATCTTAAAATATCCTCTGCACCTGTGCCTTCCACAAAACATTAATCCTCTGCACAGTGTGGTACATTTTAGTCACACCTTGGAAAACACCTTTATACAATTTTGAGAAAATAGAAAATTCTACTGCAATATGCTGTAAATAGCAAAAGCCCAATGATGAAATCGGACATATTCATTTCAACATAGAGTCTATTTAAAACTTCCAAGCATTGGATTTGAAAAAAATTCCTAAAGCCACATTTAAACACATTAACTTAAACCTATATCACCCACGATGCGTATGAGGTCCTGTCACTGGCACGCTCATACAAACAAACAACCATCCCACACACACACACACACACACACACATAGACACGCCAGCAAACAACAAAGGTCTTCTCTGTTCCCTTCGAATGAGACCAATCATGCTTGAGTGGGGGCAGCAGATGGATCTCCCTTTGTACCCCAGCATTTTAGACAGCTCTCCAGAGGAGCGCAGCACAAAAGAAGTCAAATGTATTTTTTGCTTGCAAAGGTGAGACAGGCCTGCCATCAGACGTCCATCTCCCATCCAATGTCGGGAAGAGCTGCAATCATCCACAGCGGACTGACGGATGGCGTGTGAGGCCCCGAGCCACGCACTCTGACTGCTGTGCTCATTCTCTGCATGCTGCTCAGAGACAAAATGGAGCACAGCTCAATTATAAACAGATTGACAGCCACGTTGCACCATTATCAACCGCCTGGTCACCCAGGGCAAAGATGGATAGCAAAGCAGATAGCCTGAACTTTCTAACACTGTACCCATACTCATGTATCAGTGTCGGTATTCATACTCGTGTCAATGACTGTACCCATACTCATGTATCTACAACTGTACCCATACTCATGTATCAATGACTGTACCCATATTCATGTATCATGTTCACTAGATTTTTTTTTCTTTTTTATAACATTGTACAATGTAAAATATTAGAAATTAGAAATCTTTAGCTCTAAATACAACCATGCCCAAGGGAGCAAGGTGACGATTATGACAAGCAATTTGAAATACACACCATATTATAACTTTTCATGGTAATCAGCGTTTTCATGGATATTAATTCGAAGTACTCAGTTTATAGTTAATACCATAAATATTTATTAAAAAAGCTTTGATAAAAATTCTCTTATATTTAACAGATCGGACTGATCACGTTTTCTTTCCAGACATGGATACATTGCACTCTCAGTCAGTATTTGATTTTTGACAGAAAGGAGCGCATGTTAAAACTGAAGATATTGTGTGAAAATTAATCTTTAGGATGAGACAGAATCTACCAAAAAAAACGGATTTTTGAGAGCAATGTTTCCATCTCTTACATCATCAGTATTTATCACTCAGTCATTAAAAGATGAAATACACAGCGGCTGTGAGGAAAAGCGGCATGCTGGGCTGAAAAAGGGAAAAAAAGGAAGAAATCTATTTTTATTGATGTTTCAAAAAGTCAACGGCGAGGTAACCATCCAATCATACCCTGTGACTAACTGTTAAACCGTGACACCATAACAACCCTAATGATAATGTTTTTGGAACTGTTATGAAGGAAAGAGGCAGAAGCATGAGCTACTGGTGCAACAGACCAACTTAAGTGCTTACCTCAGTAAGCGGTAAAAAAAAAAATCAGTTTTGCCTTGTTACGTCCAGTACATAACAATAATTCAGTTTCTTTGTCATGAGTTCAAAATTTGTCCACTTACATAGAAATCCTTGGGCCTCAGGTAAGAAGCAATGTACAAACAAACGTTCTGTAATTTGAGATTGTATCCACGTTTTTAAAATGTATTTATTTTGTTTTTACTCATTAATTTCTGGGACTCACCAATGTTTTTATTATTGTTATTATTTTTTTTTTTTACTCTACAAATTGTTTGTCCATTATAAATTGAGAACAATATATGGCATATAATCAAATTTACTTCATTACATAACAAAAGTATTTTTTGACCGTTTTTTTTAATTTATTTATTTATTTTTATTATTATAAAATTTAATTCTAATATTATTTAATTTGTGGGCTAAAGAGACACTATTGGTCAGTTGATAACACTTACAGTAAGATTGAAAGAACCCTCGGATGCTTGCGTTTGTTCTGCTTCTGAATTGCTTCCAGCTTGCTGTTAGATGCATTGGTCATCCAGGGCTTACGCAGAGAGTGTGTTTTTAGACATCACACATACTGTATTTGATGAGATAGATGAATTGATGCCGAGGCATTTTGGATTGCCAAGAGCACTCTGAAAGGCATAATTATAAAAACCACAGTCCAGTTCAACAGGATGCCTCTACTTTATAAATCTCACATATTTACTTTAAGTTAATTACAAAGTGCTTCAATTTTACTACTCCTGTGATTGTTGCTCTTACTACCTTTTTTCGTTGGAATCTCTTCAATTCTGGTGAACAGTTTGCTCATGAAACAACGTGGATCTGCCCTTATATGGTCTTTAGGGAAGTTACCTATGCTAATCTTACATCCAATTTAAGATGAAGTGGGATTCATCATTCAGCTCGCCTGGGTAAGAGCATATTAAGATGGTTAAGAACGTTTGGTGCATCTGGTGATGACTTCTCTTATTTTTCTCTTTAAAATTTATTGAAAATTTAAAAGTGTGCTGCTGCATGAGGCCCATTGTTTATGGACCCAGTATATAACGTCTACATAACTATATGTCAACATTAGTAATCATTTGATATTTAATTAGTGTGTCGTTTATGGCTACAAACAACACAATACAAAGTGGTTATGTTTTGTTACATACTGTACTCTTGCTTCATGTTGCTCCTTTTGATTAGCATAGTTTATCCCTAAACACACCTTTAAACTTTTTCTTTTGATTGTTAACCCTTTTTAAACAAACCACATCTTCTGTTAGCTAACAGTTAGATCAGAAAATATATATAAATATATAAAGTCTAAAGATCCAATAAACTGCCTGCAGATGAATACATTACATACTGAACAATACACGCTGAATTATGAACTATCGACTATCAACTTTTTTTACACTGGGTATATCTAGACTCATATCTGGACACATCTGGACTGTGGCCTTTCAGCTGTGTCTGGATGTCCGTTTGGATCACAGATATAGTGAATCTAATCTTTAATAACACTTATAATACTGACAGTTTCTAAGTAATCTAGGATGCCATTTAAACCTGCTTGTTATAGCTTGGATGAGGATTCTATTAAGATGTTAACTGCATACATCAAACGGTCAAGGCAAGCATATCTCAAAGTTCAAAATTTCAAATTTAAATTTTATTTGTCATATACACAACCATACGGCGTGCTGTACGACGTGCAGTGAAATGCTTACACGGCTGCCAGTGACCAGAAAAATAACACAAAATTAAGTGCAATAAAGATAAAGTAAGGTAAATCAATTAAAATCAAATCCACATAATAAAATGTACAGACAGTAAGGATAAAAATAAAATGTGCAAATACAAATAAGCATTAAAGGGATAAAATATACAGGATGTCAAATTATATAAAAATGTCCAAGGGGAAATATAAAAACTAGAAATATGCTGTTATAATGTACAATAATCATGTTCGTCTAGTTAGATGAACTGAAATATGATTATTGATGAATTCAATGATTAATTGAAATCTTCTTAATCAAAAACCATTGCCATTTTTAATCTTCTTTAATCACCAAATCTGGCAGCTATACAAACTTATATTATAAAAATTATATTAACAAACTTATAATATATTAGGACGTACGTGAGACACAGCGATTGGTTAAGTGACAACTCTGTTTAAGAGCTTTTACTGTACTTATGAGCTCTTATTAGAAACTAATCAAAAATAATTTAGGTATTCTTAATTACCACATCCACTGTGAAACAGCTTGAATCCTTTTAGTCTGGTGATGATGGCATTGCAGTTCATCAAATTCATCTAGTCCTCGCAATCCCATAATGCTGTCTTTCTAAAGTGTTACTGATGTCGTTGATGTGATTGGAATATAATTGAGTAAAGGATGTCCTTTTTTTCCCCACCCTGGACAAGTTCGCACTAGAATCAGATTAACCACCAGCCTGGATCCAGTCCAGAAATCAGACACATCTACTAGACATAATTTAAGATCACACATCCAGATGAGCAGGTGGCGTGCGTACACTGTGCCTCAATCAATGAGGCTGTGGGATGCTGGATGTTAATTTAGAGAATACGCTAGGCCTCATTCTCTCCTTGATGGTTGATGAAAAAGGCCTGGGTGAACATGTTCACCTCCAAAGGCTTGATGAGAACCACGTTGTTGAGGCAGATACTCATAATCAATGATGAAAATATGGGATGTATTCATGTTTACTTCATTATGTGTTAAAGATACCTCATCGCTCTTTAATAATAAAGAAATTATGTCGGAACTCCCTGATAGATTACCACTATAGATTAACACTATATTTTATTTGAGGAAAGATGAAGTCTGAGACTAATGAAGTGCATTGGGTTGCATTGCCGTCTCACAGCTCCAGGGTCCCCAGTTCGATCCTGAGCTCAGATTGTTGTCTGTATGATGTTTCACATGTTCTCTCAGTGTCAGTCTCAGAGTTTCCTCTGGGTTTTTCGTTTTCCTCACACTTCTACTAAAACATGCCAGTAGTTGGACTGGCTACTCTAAATTTCCCCTAGGTGTGAATATATGCACCTGCTGCCCTATGCCGTGACTCTGACCAAGAAAAAATGGTTACAGAAGATGAACGAATGAATGAACAATTACACTTAAGCACATAAAAGTCACATTTCTTCTAAATATCAGGTCACTTAAAATGACCAGATCACTTAATAAGTCGTGATGCTAAGATATTGTCATAAATATATTCTGGTTTTATTAACCTGGTGTAGCAAAAAAAAACAGCTAACGGCTGGGCACTATTTTGAAATTCTAAGCTTGACAGGATTAAATCAGTAAGCATGAAGCAGGCCATGACCATAACTGTACTCTATTATAAATGGTATTATTTTTAAATTCTCAATCATTCTTTGATTTATTCTTTGATTGATTCTCTGCCTGAAATAATTATGCTTAAAAATAATTACATCAAACATTTATAAAGCAGTGTTTTTTTTTTCCACAGTGGTGTAAAGATTAAAATAAAAAATGGTAACCTACTATATATAACAAAAAGTGAGTAGACACTTGACACGAATATGTGTTGCTTCTGTAATCTGTTGCCCAGAAAGATGTAAGGTCAGAATTGTAAATCCCCATAGCCCCACTTCAAAATCTAGTGGAAAGCCTTCCCAGAAGCGTAATTGACTAAATCTGGAGCAAGATATTTAACAAGCACATATGGGTATGAGGGCCCTTATTCAATCATTCATCGTCTATACCACTTTATCCTGTATTCATGGTCGAGGGGGGCCTGCAGACTATCCCAGGAAACCTTGGGCACAAGATGGGGTATAGTCTGGACAGGGTGCAAATCCATTGAAGAGCACACATTCTATACATACACAAACTCTGACATTTATTCACACACTTTAGACAATTTGGGAATGACAATTAACCTGATCTGCATGTATTCTGGCTGTGGAAGAAGTACCTGGAAGAAACCAACCATGCACGTGGAGAACAGGCAAAATCCATGCACAGGTAGGAATCGAACCCTCAGCGCTAGAGGTGGAAGGCAATAGGCGCACATGCTACATAAGCACTTGGACTTGCCACAATATAACTGCCTATCTCTTGATAAGCAGTAGCATATATGTGAGTGAGCAGCACAGAGGAGGTCATTCCTCTCTATAGCATGTATATGCTGGAATGAAATGTCATTTGTCAGTGCAAAAAATAACCATATGCAAGACATGTCCAACTACACAGAACAATAAATACAAAGAGCATGGGCTATAAAGTGTAAACTATTAGTATGGGAACAGCAATAGATTTAGTATAGCAAGAAGTATCGGTTGTGCAATGGAATTTCCTCATACCCAGTTAGATGCTTAACTAGCCCAGGTGAGGAGGAAGCAGGGTGTTCAGTAATCTGACTGCCTCAGGCAGTCAAACTTTTGCAGAGTCTGTTCGTGGTGGCAGGGATGCTCTTGTACATTCTGCCAGATGGCAGGAGGGTTAAGGGTTCATGAGAGGGGCTAAGAGGGGTCATCTGCAATCCTGTTTGCTCTGTGGATGTAGTGGGTTTTGTATGAGGTGTCGATGGTGATTAGAGAGACCCCTGCTGTTCTCACAATTCGCTGTAGGGTCTTACGGTCGTAAACTTGCAGTTCAAATAACACAGTAAGACAGCTGGGCAGGAGACTCTCTACTGTCCCTCTATAGAAAATTGTAAGGATAAGAGGGAAAGGTTTGGTTCGCTTCGACCTCTATAGGACATGGACACACTGCTGGACCTTCTTAGCTAGGCAGGTGGTTTTGAGGGACTAGAAAAAGTCCCCAGTCAGGTACACACCAATAAACTTCATAGGTGTTCTGTTGATGTGCAATCAACAATCATCTTTTATTTTTATTAATATTAAGAGATAAATTGTTGTCTTAATAGCACTTTGTGAGCTGGTTAAATTAAATTGTTATATTGTACCTTGCAGGACAGTCATGAATCAGCAGGATAAACAGCCGTGGACTCAGCACACAGCCATGGGGAGCACCAGTATTTAGTGTAGTGGTGCTGCGGGTGGTTTAGTCGATCCAGAATGGAGGCATAACATCCAGGATCTGGAGGTAGATGCAGATGGAGGTACTCAAATCCAGATGGGTTAGATAAAGGTGGATGGTAACAGATACTGCGTGCTCTGTTGAACAGCTGAGATGGAAGCTATGCTGAAATGGGTGCAGTGTGTTTCATGACTAGCTGCTGCAAGCATTTTACAATGAAAGGTATGAGTGTAGTGGGCCGCTAGTCATTGAGGCAGGACATAAATGATTTCTTTGCCACATGGACGATGGTGGTCATCTTGAAGCACAAAGGGGCAACTGCTTGACTCAGGAAAATGTTGAAGCTGTCTATGAAGACATCTGCAAGCTTATCAACACGTTTCCTGAGCACCTAGCCAAGTATGTTGTCAGGACCTAGACAGAGCCTTCTGCACACAGACAAATACTTGATCGGTAGGAGTTGGGATGGTCTTCCCAGCTGGTGTGTTGTTCCGTGCTGCGAACTGTGCATAGAAATCTTTCAGTGCGTCTGGCAGTAAGACGGCACCATCACAGACAAGTAGTGGAGCATTGTAGTCTGTGATTCACATACACATCTGTGAATTCACATATTCACATACACCTTGTGTCCTTGGTGTTTTAAAAAAAAGTTACATGAACGCAGTGTTACAATGCTTGTATAGACTAGTAATTAAATGTAGCTGGGAGTAAATACTTATTAACCAGATTTCCCAAAGGTACTGACTTTAATATTCAAAGCTTATAATATACTCAGACAGACAGCTTACAGAAAATCCAAAGAGGACACAGCACTGAAGATGACAGGATTCATGACTCCCCAGTGTTGATGAATTAACTGTGAGTCTCTGTTTACCCTATCTTCTCTTAAAGCACCATCAGTGTGGGATAAGGCAGTGAAGAGGGCTCCTAGAGCACGACCCAGCATGCTCTAATACACTCTCTGAGAGTTTCAGTCTGGTTAGAATACTGCTCACTTCTGGACCTTCTAGCTTGTCTATTGGGTAAGCCTTCACTAAGAAAACAACATAAACACCTAACTGGGAACAAAGGCCCAGACGTGCAATAAGATAGTCGCACTTACTTTATTCCTATCCCTGAAAATTTGCTATGTAACCTGCCGAGTGTATTTTCCAGCTGATACGCTTTAATGATGATAATCGATCTCAGGGGGACATGAGGTAGACATTTTATGATCAGACAGTAAATGTCTCATTTATAACCCAGAGGCAGTAATGGACAAATTTGAGGACGTAAATGCAGGCATGGTTGGAGGAAGAACAGCAAAGAGGATCATCATCATCACCATGATCATCATCATCAAAATGTCACTTCATCATGTTTTCAAAGAAGAATTATAGCAGAGCTCAGACCCATTACACCCCCTCCCAACCACCTGTAATGCAATGGCCTCACACTGGTTTGTGCAAAATTAAATAACATCCAGACTTTTCCTGAAATTATATCTGTATTATGACCATGACACATGAGCTTA
Organism: Clariallabes teugelsi; assembly: GCA_030014215.1. NCBI lineage: Eukaryota > Metazoa > Chordata > Actinopteri > Siluriformes > Clariidae > Clariallabes > Clariallabes teugelsi. The sequence continues at coordinate 18,829,555 of JAQMYG010000003.1, forward strand.
ATTCTTTTCTGACTGTTGTTGGGGGTGGATGTGTTCAGCATTGACTTTATTTGTGATGTCAAACTCTGCAGTGGTGTTTAATTGAATGTGGAAATAGACAATGAGGGATTTAAAGTCTTTTATAAGAATTATTTTTTTCCCTAATCAACTATGAAATTGTGACAGTGCTGTATACAGTGTTTACTATCAAAAAAGCTTTTGTTGTGCTGTCCATTTTGCATCAGTGTTTTAAAAGGTGTGAATTGTTTGCCCAGTCATGATACTCTACTTATAAAACCCAACTTAGTATTTAGAGTTTTATAACAGTGATCGAATAATTTATTGTTTATACTGTTATTATGCTATGCTATGCTATGCTATGCTGACTGCTAAGTCGTTGGAACAGATGAGAGGGGAAATAAGATTGCTGCTAAAGTTGTTACATAAATAACCAATTTTTAAGTTGTATCCTTAGACACTTTTCAGCCTGTTACAGTAATTTAATTTAATATAAAGAAATGATGGGTGTCTCAAGACTTTTGCACAGTACTGTAACTTGCAGAGGTTTTATTATTATTATTATTATTATTATTATTATTGCTATGAACAATGGGCAATCTTGGTATCATCTAACGTGTGTTTATTAAATGTTATGCATGGCCTTTGACATCTATTAAAGAATGATGTGCATAGTTTAACTTGGTATTTTCCTACACCTGGTACATCTTATGATACCATAAACGTAAACTACACCACGCTCAGGGATCAGCTCCCTGATTTATTTAACTACAGCATATACTGTGGCTATAAAACACTCGTACAATGATCAGACTTTTACTGTCCCTGTGTGCGTCAGTTCTAGAGCGCCAGTTTTATTTAATGGCTTACTGGCTTGCTATCCTTACATTTAGCCTTAAGTTTTTGGTCTATTAGGATTTAGTTTTATCATAGGGGTACTGTAGGTTGTAAATACAGTATTAGCAGATGACCCTTTTCCAGCAGCAGATGCCAAAAAAGATGCACAATGTATTCATATAATTAATTTCTAAAGACCATCTATCACAGCACTGTTTGATTTTGATTGAGCAGAAGGTGTTGATTCACGTCCTTCAAGCTCCAGCTGCAAGGTTTATATTAATGCCCTAGTTTTAATGCCTAATTGTTTCTGTAGCAACCTTTTACAAAGGGACGGCAGATGCAGTGCATACATGAATTAAAAATGTGTGTCATTTTTTAAAAATATAGTAATGTAATTATTTATGATGAGCAAAATACTGTAGACCAAAGACCAAAGGGTATCATATCAGGAGACTAGGAGCCAGGGGTACCGCAAACAGAAAGACCAATTTATTGTGTGCACATGAACCTAACCTGGGTCACTAATCAAAACATGATGGAAGACAGGATGAAGCACTTGCGGTGTTACAGTAACGCTCAATGTATTTTTTCATCAACTTTAAGAGAGACAGATAAGAAGCTATAGAGGAGAAAATGAGCTATTCGAAGTCCAGGTTAACAAGTTGTTTTTGTTAATCTAGCATCTGAAATCATCCTCAGATAATTCTCTGTACTGCTTATCCTGTACTGGGTCGCAGGAGTCCTGGTACCCCTGGAGGCTCAGAACATGAAACGGGCTACAAGCACACATCGAGAATTTGCAAATGCATGTCTTCTGGAGGAAACCTGAGCATCAGGAGGAAACCCGCCAAACATGGGAAGAACATGCAATTGCACACTTGAGGCAGGAATCAAACCCTCGACCCCTGAGGTACGAGGCCAAAGTGCTAGCCACTACACCACTATGTCACTGGTAGCCAATTTTAACTGGTAACAATAACAGTAACAATTCACATCGAGCCACAATCCAACACTGAGTATTTCCCTATAAAAGTCTGCCCTGTATTCCTTTAATCTGAAACAAAAAAGTAAATAAATAAATAAAAAACCCTTGACTAATCCATAATCATGATCATGATTATTCAATGTTAATTTTCATCCAGGCTGGCTTACTTCCCGCACTGCATTACATAGTTTACTTCTTTTTTCTGTGCAATTACAAATGCAAACTAAATCTTGGCAAACCTAAGTGAAAAGAAACAAAAGATATAAATAACATCAGCACAATAGAGTGCCTTAAAATGCAAACATACTTACATACACATGCTAAAGCCTAATTGTTAGTGTACACATTTCTTGATTGATGTTTTACTCAGCTCGGGAAATGGAATAATGCATCTCTGAGTCTGGTTGGATCGTTTCCTGCGCTTCTAGCAGTTTGGTTTTCACTTTGACCTACTTCACAGCAATGCATTTGGTAGTGAGGTGTCAGACCATCGAGAAAAAGAGTTACTGGCAGGAGAAATCGCATCACCCTCCAGACAAAATATATTGCAGGTGGTGGAGACTGTAGGGGTCTTTCAAATGGCTACGTTCCACTTGGTGCCGCGGACTGTGGGAGAAACTGAAGGGCTTGATGCAATATGGTGTGTTTTTTCCCCTGGCCTAACAGTTTGACCTCTTTCTATGAGTCAAGGACCAAAGAGAGCTTGAACATAATTAAGGATCAAAGTGAGTTGCAAATATTGACATCTTCATAATGGATTACTGGTTAAAAACATAGACGACCACATTTTGAACTGGAATTTAAAAAATTTATCAAAAATGCTTTTGTTCTGAAATAGCTTGAAGTTACCTTGAAGTTACTAAGGCTAAGTTTGCATGTGAGTCTTGTCTTGGACAATATGATGTGAAAAAGAAAATAAAAAAAATTATTCCAACCTAACTCAACCTACCAGCTTCCAAAACCAGTTAGAAAGGCTTTAATTAACGGAATAAAACATAGCAAGGTAAGCAAATATAGGAAAACAATCAACTAATAATTAATAGATACTATATCAATGTAATGATTTACCTATGAATTACTTTCTGTACTAGTATGATTTATATA
>JAQMYG010000003.1:18832895-18844970 GCA_030014215.1 Clariallabes teugelsi
TTCCTTTACAATGTAGAAAGAAATAAAAATCAGGAATGATCATGGAGTTAGAAAGTGACCCCAAACTTTTGAACGGTGGTGTATTTTTTGTGTGTGTGTGTATCAGACTCACACCATTTTGATTAATTACTTTAAAATTGTTCTTTTATTAAATTATAGTTACATTTACACAACTTACATTGTTTTTATTTTTATTACTTACATTAGAGGAACACATCAAGAAACAGTTGTTTCCTTATCAGCCTCTCTTTTCTCTCTCTTCTGAAGACTGTAGCTGCATTTACATGGACCATAATTTTCCACTAATAATACTGAATACAACTGCCTCTCTCCCGATCAGAATGAATTTTCAATCAGAATTAGAGAGGTGGTGTAAACCTTTTATTATCCATTCAACAGCTAAATATTAGCCATATAAACACTTGCTCTGACCTTTTCTGTCTCATCAGAATAAATATATTCTTTCTGCACATGTTTTCCCCATGTGCGGGCAACATTAGGTGAAGTGACGAGTTTCTGGGAAGGAAAATTTGCCTCCATTCCTGATTGGTAAGTTCAGTAAGAACAGCTCTCTGCCTCGTGTCTTTACGTTTCATCCACGGGGTCTCTGACTCTGGAAGGAGCACTGATTGGCCCGCCAATCCCTAAGTCGTAACGCATCTGACCTTCTTTCTATATTTCCAGCAGATTAAACTTCACACAGCAGCAGAATCATTTTCTGCAAGTCAAAAAAAAAGTTTTATTCTGATTAAGTGCTTCGTGCAAGTAAATGCAATTCTTATCAGATCAGCGTCCATGTTAACAGTCAAGCTGGGATCACTGATTGGGTTGATTTTAATTCTATTTAAGAAATGTTGCCAGTGTAAATATAACTAGTAAGAAGACATAAAAAATAACAAAAATCAACACTTTTTACCAAGAAACCATTAATAAACATTTCTATAGGAACGCTCACCATATGAGCTCTTAAACATTTTTGTCTTTGCTAAATATGAGTTTCTTGTTAGCCTGAGATTATACAGTGTCCATTGCACAGGTTAATGTGAATGAGCATTTATTTTAGAAATAATAACATTTTAAATGAGCACATTAATAGAAACCTTGGTGCGTCAGGAAGGGCATCCGTTGTAAAAACCTGTGCCAAGTTGTGTGCAGATTGGATGGTGCACTGTGGTGACCCCTTGACGGGAGCAGCCGAAAGAGCAGCAACAACAACAACATATAAACCTTGCCTTGTAGCAGGCACTACTGTCAAAATCAAAACTTTAATTAATCACCACTTTAGATAAATTAGCAAATTCAAAAGCACTTTTATGCAGTGTATGTAAAACATAAACACACCCCGGTCGTATTGCAGAAAAAACATTACACAATACCTTGCATTAATCAGTGTTACAAAATAAAATAAAGAGATATTTACTGTACAGGACTTTCTCTCAGTTTGCCTATGCTGGACTGCACTGATTAGAAGACAGGCGTCTGTGTTCGCAAGTCCTTTATCGAAGGAGATAAGCTCTCCGAACCATGACTAATGCGAGTGTCCGAGTTCTCCAGCTCACTTTTTCTCCTCCGGTCATTCTCCAGACGGGAGCCAGGAGCGTGGAGGTGCTCCATCTGCTGACCCTTCTCCTCATCCCTATAGAAGGTGCTCCACCTTTGCACATGGTCTCCTCCTCCCTTCCACCTGGACATGAAGCACTCAAGCACGGCAAGGTGCCTCTTAAGCAGACTTTCTCGAATGGGGGGTGGAGGGGTGTGTGGAATCACACAGGATCAGAGTTTTAAAAAAAAATCTTTTTGACATACACAGACAGCTCCTTTATACTTTCCTCTCGACGATCACACTGGCTTGCAGTCACAGACAAAGCATTAGACATTTAACGCATAAAAAGAGCAAATCATGAGTCAAGCTAAGCAGCTAATGATTTCCCAATGATTTCGAAATCAAATATTAAACAGGATGCTGCTGGAAGTTCAACGTGACCAACGTTCGGAGTTATATTTTTGCATATTTTAACAAAGACTGCGTTGCAACAATGAAAGCGGGAACATTTGGCTGAGTGACGTGAGCAGCAAAGTTCAAAGGGATGCTGAATTACAGCGAGTTGCATCATTTCAGGCACTGGGGAATCAGTTGCTGAGGAAAATGAGTTTTCAGATTTGAATAGAGCTCAGCAACAGGGAAAGAGCTAGAAATTACATCTTGATCACGACCTTTTTTAATATATTCTGACACAACTGAGATGACAAGGGCTGCGTTCTATCTGATCTGGAAGAGGGAAAATAAACAAAATAAAGGGGGAAATGACAATAAATAAGTTTTTTCATAAACCTCTTCATCTCCATTCTACTTATTCAATCATATTTATTACTTTCTACTTCCTGTTCTAAAGGTAAAACTTTGATTCAGAACGATTCATGACAGCAACATCAGACAACCTGCACTATTTAAATCACCTAGTAGTAGAGTCGACCTAGTAGAAGTCTGGCTGGGATTTCATAGCCTGACCATGATGGTCTAATTGGAGCATGACTTCCAACCAAAAGCCAATGCGTACACACCCTCTGATCACCACACGACCTCCACACTGGGCTAAACACAGGGTGTTTCCCTTCAGCGGGAACATAATAACACCCTTCTATTTCCGTGTAAGCAGATGGGAGCTGGTTGTACGTTACGCCCCAGTTTTCGATCCTTTATTTGCAAGCCAACTGTCAGATACAATTTTTGCATTTCATCTCAGCTCAGGTGTCATCACAAGGTCTTTAAAAATGAGCCATGTAGGACGCTGCTAATAAGCATGCAGAATAAGGAGAAGAAGAAGCATGGAGCATGACAAGTCGGCAAAGCGCCAGACAATATTTCACATTAAAAACTAGGAAAATCATTCGCTGACCTGATCCTGTCAAAATTCTAAGATTATCTAATGAGTAGGAACAGTACGAAAAAGCAACGGATAGGAGTTTGTAGCCACTCGTGGCTGCGTCAAAGAATGAAGAAAAAGTTCAAAGTTTGCTTTAAGTGATATGGATACTCTTCTTTACATTAGCATGATGGGTACGCGTGTATAAGCATGTAGGCTGGTGACATTATATCAACTAATGTGGGCTGAATTTAACGACATTTTGTGAAACTCGAACATTCAATCGAGGCAAAGAGCCCAAGACCAACGACTTGGCCTTCAAACTTCCCAGATCCCAATCTGATCGAGCAGCCATGGGAGGCACTGGACAAACAAGTTTGATCCAATGAACAACCCAAAGGATTCAGTGTCAACCAACGCCCTGGTGCCAGTCACCACAGCATACCCACAGAGGCCTTGTAGAGCCACGCCCCAAGGGACCAGAGCTACAGTAGAACTTGCATAGTTTTTAACGTTATGGCTGATCAGTGTAATAGAACATCTGAATGCTAATGTAAGACAGAGTGCTTGATAATATCTTGAACATTTGTGACAATATTCTATTAATCTTTGCCAGATTAAAAAAAAAAAATGTTTACGTTATTGGAAATGAGAAAAATCAAGTACAAGTTTATAAAAACACCAAAAATTCAAGAATTAGCAGCATCTAAAATCTGAAGACTAGAGACTTTCACAGCTAAGACTGTTCACACTTAATTAATTCCCTTCAACTGCTCAGAGTCACCAGTGTGTCAAGACTCAAGGCAAGCTTCTCTTCTAATTTATTCCAGGAAGATGGAGTGCTACATCTAGAAGTGACCTTACCAAGATCTGACTTGAGAAATTGATTAGATTTGGGTCTGGAAAATGGCTAGCTCGCCTCAGTGTGCTTTTCGGATTTTAATTTCTCACATTGTACAGAAGTTTCGAAAAGACCCTCAGAAAGCAAAATGCGTGGCAGTTTTTTTTTTGTTTACAATTAAATACTATATATCTACAATGTACACTATGAAGGTAAAACATTAGTTCAACACATCATATTTGTCAGGTTTGGTTGTGATATTGTGTGACTAATACTAGTCTCAAATAGAAAATGTAAAGTGTTTTGCTGTTTTGTTTTTTTACTGCTGCAAATAGAGGAAGCAGGAGATGAGAACAATCAATATCTTTCAATATTAAAATACACAGAATTTCTGTGCTTGACTCTTTAGCAGTGTTTTACATCCAAGAATAGAAAGGCGCTTCTAGTGAGAAGCTAATAAATGTCTTCATAAATGTGAATCAGATATCAGCGGGGCCCACAGGCACACCAGTTAAGACAGAAAATAAGTACTATACTTATATTAATGGAGACAACCACATGCTGTACATTTGTTTTAGGACTCTGATTGAGTTTATTTGGCAAGCTGGGAAAACATTCCTAAGCAAAACCTAATAAAGTTTAAAAGCTCATTTCCATGGCATCCGTTTTAGAAGACAGAAACATCAGATTTATCAGGTAGCTAGTAATATTAATAAAGTACTCTCCTAAAAAGTGTTCGGAGGCAAAATTACTAATATCTGATAGAGCATCTACTGAGAAACTATAGCTTTCCATAGCCATAAAAGAAGTGATAAAAGCACTAGGCAGTAAAAATAAGTAAAAGCAGCAGAAAATGTAACAGATGCTAAAGTCAAACATGAAGTCATATAGGTTATAGTACAATAATCCATGGTCCAATGCTCTATATGCAATAACAAATTGCTTTGAAGTGATTCCTTCCTCTTATAACACAGCATATCGTCAGTTAATAAACTTTTATGCTTTCGGGTCGTCCGTGATTCTCAGTAGCTTGATGTCTCAAGAACGAGTGATTTGATATTAATTGGATTTACATGGAATTATCACTTAAAGGAGTCTGAAATGAGAACATTTGGAGGTAAAGGAATCCTCAAGATTGGTTTTATTTTATCAATAAAATAAGGACAGGACCTCTTTTTAGATTTTTCCACAATGTTCTTAATATATTATCTATGGCCACCAATCAGGCAGTTATACACTACCAACTACCAACCAGCTACCAACCATGGAAGCCAATTAACACTGCAGCTTCTGGTAAAATTAGCATCTCTTTTTCCGTTTCATCTTTAGCTTACAAGCTTTCACATTTGAATCTATTTTCTTACCTTTAAAGTATAATTTTCCATGCCTGCTGATGATGTCACCAACACTATTCTAATAAGTGTTTAAATTTTTAAATGTCTGTGCTCTTGTAAAGAAACTTATCCTCGAGTCAAAAAACTTAAGGTTGCAGCATTACTTGATACTGTACCATCCTACATGAACCTCTTACAGAAAAACATGAAAATTCCTTTGCATTGTATCACTATTTCCATTTATGAAAGCAAAACCATGACAATGTGGAAGAAAGATATGTTTTGCTGCAAATGTTAGCTCTGTTTATACCTGTCTATAGCCCTACTTATATGTCTCGCCCTATCTAAGCCTCAGCTTATGCTACTGACTCGAGCTCCATGTCTGAGCCTATATTTGCCAGTATCTCTAACTCAAGCCTCTGGATTAATGTGTAACTCTGTAATAAAGAGGAATCCGGAGAGCAATGACTTCTTTTGAGCATTATGCCCATCAGAATAACATTGGCGCAGGGAAATTCATTTGCATATGAGTACAACATCAGGTCAGGGTTTTTCCTGCAGTGTGCAACAAGTAAAATTGTTTACCAAGGTGTACTATTGTCAGGTATCAGACTTTCAATGCCTTGTGAAAAATGCATACTTGAATAATAAAGGCAAAGGCACTGGAATCTGGGGTTTGGGCAATAGGATCTAAACCAAAAGAAAAAAAAAAAATTTCGCTATCAGCCAGACACTGTAAGCTTTAACCCTAATGATGCCACAGCCGTGCATATGTGTGTCATGTCATTGCATCCAAAAGGGTTAAAAGAGGGTTGGCATAATTTTCCCCCTTTATCAATAACAGTAACCCTAGCCAATCATGGGTGTCTCCGATGCATACATGGCGAAGAGGCGGACAGAATTTCCTCACAGTGTCTAGGAGGAAGCATGTGATAGCCTTCACCCTCCTTGGTGGCTTAGGAGCTGTTGTGTGATGTGGAGAGCTGGTTAATGGTAGGAATTGGCATTCTCAGAAAAGTGTGTTATAACACCATTTATCACTATCAGGGTTATGTAAAAATACAAATAAAATAACAGCACAGTTTAAAGAGACTATTGCCAGTGATAACAGGTAGTCCCCGACTTATGAACAAGTTCAATTCCGGGAGTGCGTTCATAAATCAGATTTGTTCTTAAGTTAGACAAAGTGGGTCTTAATCACCTTTGACACAAAGATACAATATAAAGCATACCAATCCACTTGAATAATCTATCCCCTTTCCCGTAACCGAGCCTAAGGAAATTAACCTCACACAAATATAACAGTGTCTTTAACTGCTAGTGGAATCCCAGATGCCATTTTGTCTCACAGCTGTTTTCCACTTTCTTGGACTGTGAACCGTGTTGTTAAGGATTTTCCAAAATTAGGATTATATACCATCAGCTTTACAGGACAGCCATGTTCTATCATCATACTCCCGGACTGATTTATTGAAATCGGTGAGGCAGACTCGTTTCTCCAACACCCCCACGTGCACACATATACAATATATTGGACTTTACATTGTATACATTTACTTACACACTAAATATAGTGTATATTACTGCAAACATTGGTATCCGGTGCACTGCAGTTTCTATTTTTGGAACAATACACATGAGCTACTTCCGTGATTGAACTGGAAGTGGAACCGCTGTCTGTTCGTAACTGCGGAAATTCGTAACTTGGATGTTTGTAACTCGAGGACTACCTGTTTAACAAATTAATGAGCAGCACACTGCACTTTTCAATACTGTATAGATAAGATTTAATATTGTGGAATGTTAGAGAGTCAAGTATTAGTTTCTGTTCTCACTTACATCGTAACAAGGGTACACAGACATTCCATCTAGTAATTCACAAAAATTCCATCAGTAATTTTTTTTTCTATCCCTCTCAAAAACGCTGTTTGTCATTTAACCAAGAATTCCTCTCTCCTGAAGACTAACAACATTCTATATACATTAAATAAATATCTCCTCTTATACATTGTGCTTTGTTAACCAAAAACACACTTTTCCTCATTATTGTTGTCTTACGTTATTTAAAAAAAATCTACATACAGTACAGATCCTTGTGTTTGAGCTTTTACTTTAGAAACAGATATTAGAACTATTGCGTTCATATTAGAACTAGTGCGTTCACATTACAGCTAGATCCACAGTCAGATCCAAAATGCACATTTTCTGAGCAATCCCATTCAAGAATTCAATGTGTATTAAATTTATAAATCATACCTTCCAACCTCTAATGGAAATGCTCAAGACCTACTGTAACGAGAAGCACCAGTAACCTCCCAGACATCCTACATTTCTCATTCTCATAACAACATACCCCTTTCCTATTAGTTCCACTGCAATTACTAAAGAGTCTGTTTTAAGATGAATCACTGAACAATAAGCTGGGATTTTCAGAGATTACATATGAAAGCTGGAAATGAGGAACAGGGGGACCTAATTAAAAAGCTCACTGCTAGGAACTGAAAAAAGCTGCTATTTGACTGACGTGAAAAATGACTAAGCACAAACAGTTGACTTTCAGAATGGTGCTATACCCAAAACCCCCCAAAAAATAGTGTTAATCTCTCTCTCTCTCTCTCTCGATATATAGTGTGTGTGATTTACTCGCTTGTATCACAAGGTGAATTTACATGGACTCTAACATCCCACTAATAATTGAAATAAAAGTCCAAACAGAATTAAAATGCATCATGTAAGCACCATAACTGGAACACTGTGATCCACTTGATCTGTATAAATTTTCAGTATATTTTTAATTTTCAGAGGGGTGGTATAAAGCTTTGATAATCTGTTCAGGAGGTAAATATTAACCATGCAAACACTTGATCTGATCGTTTCTCTCTTGCCGGAATAGCTATATTCTTTCTGCGTTGAGGTAATATTAGATAACATGACCGGTTTTCAAGAAGGAAATTTGCCTTCCATTCATGATCTGTAAACTCAATGAGAACTGAACTCTCTCCCACCTGTGTTTACTTTATTTGGTCCTTGGCTGAGGAAAAAGCACTGTTTGGCTCACCATTTTAAATATATCCAATCGTAAATGAGACTGAATTCTTATGACCAATCATTATGCAGATGGTGGGATTCATTGGAAAACATAGGAAACCTAACTTGAAAATTTGAGAAAATGAAATGCTCCTTCTTGTTCTGTTATACAGTACAGTATATCTCTCATATTACACACTTCACAGAAGGCAGAACCGGTTTTTCATATGGCAAAACAGTTATATTCTGATTACATGCTGTGTGCATGTAAGTGCATATCTTATTGGATCAGAGCCCATGTAAACAGTTAAGTTGAGACCTCTAATAAGAATGATTTCAAGAAGACATATTGCCCATGTTAATGTAGCTACAGTCTGGTACAGAAACTAGACTGTATTACACTCCACAAGCCAAGGACATCAGTGGGTCACATCTCTTCCCCTTTGCCAACATCTAAACAAAACCAACAACAAAAAAGCATTAAGATGTAAATCTATGTAGCCTCATTAAGGATTTCACAACCTTTACTCATACCTGATGACATTCCTGCCATTTGGCAAACACTTGTGCAAGCAGCAGATGTCTAAAACACTGCTTTTTATCCCCAGCCCTCACACTCAAACTGTCTTCCCCCTTCACTTGAAATAACTACTTCCTCCATTGCCATGTCACATTTTCAAGGCAAATTTTTTATTTTTTTTTATCTTTCACATGGTTGCATGTTGATGTTTAACGTCTCAATTAGTAACTCAACATCTTGAATACCACATCTACCACATCTATGACAGACGAGAACAGATTTGCTAGAAATGCATACAAGTTGGTCTTGAGTAGCTTGCGTTATGTGAGCATTAAAAAAAAGTCTACAAAATAAAAAGCAGCTCTAAATATCTTTGACACCCATCATAGCTCCGGCTAAGGTATTTAGCACAGTATCTTTAGGAGAAAGCTGGATGACGGCTGAGCCGAGTGCGCAGAGCAGTGGTTATTAAAAAGTGGCATAAAGTGCTTAGGATTACATGCATGCAGGTATTTACTTTATTTAAAGCTTAAAATTCATTGCTTATAGACTGAATCATTTTCATATGACAGTTTGTATTTAAATAAAGTAAAACAGGAATCATTTACAATGCATGTTTTTCCATACAGGTTGGGGTAAAGTGAAAAAAGAAAAAAAAAAAGAAAAAAGATTTTTTTAAAATCTGCCACCTTAAGCTCAAATAACCAAAAGGCTTCTTATTCACAGTATATTCTCACATCACATAATGGCACTGTAAAACCCATACAGGATATTATGTGTTGAATAGAACGGCCTTTCAAATCGAGTCACTGATCAAGTGATTTTAAATAAGCGTCTGTTCAAAATGAAACTACTTACATATTGGATAATTTTAAGAATGTGTCTTAAAATTGCAATATATTGTATATCCTTAACAATATGAGTCTTAAAGCTTTATCCCAGCTCCCCAGCTCTCTTTTACAGTCGAGCCATCGAAAACACACTGTCTACTGGACCAAAACAGATTGCTGCAGTTAACCACAAATGCTGACAGATGGTTTCTGAACCTTTTCACTGGCAGCCTTTGTGGTTAAAGGGAGCGCTACAAGAAAACCAGCCATTTGGAAGTATTTTTGGAGTTTTTCTTGGTTCTGAGGACACTGAGATCGAAATATCTTTCAAAGTTCCTATGCAAACGCAAACCAAAAGGCAACGAACTATAAAAAATATATATGTTTTAATAATAAAAGTAATCCAGAGTCATTAGATGACTGTAATATTTACTGAAAGCCGCAGGCGTCGAAACACTGCACAGCTGTCATCTACGAGTGATTTCACTTTCTGCTGCTTAAGTATTCCATTAAAATTAAGCACACAGTATTTTTCATCTGGGAGATTTTTCTGAAGGGTAAAATAATCTTAGTGCCACTGAGTAAAAGTCACTGTTTGACTGAAGCATGTTCCTGGTGGAACCGAAGCCTAATGAAACAGACACAATGTAATTGAAACCACAAAGTGTCACATCTAAGATGCAAAACTTCACCCATCTAATTAGGCAGTATAGACAGGCAATTACTGTAAGGAAACTGTAAGTTTGGAAAGAGGGTGAAAACATGTCTGGGAGACATCTCACGCACCTCAAGGTTACAAACAGCAGGTAATGTTAGGTAAATGAAACACTCAAGCAGACATAAGTCTCATTAAAGTATATGAAGGGCACCCCTAATAAAATCCGCAGCCTGACATTTAGAAGATCTGTGCTGATGGCTGACAAATTGGAGGTGCTTTGGAGAGAATTTAGATCTTGTGGAAGCTATTTATCCCAAAGGTTTCTTGTAGACAGGAAGAGCATGCTTCACTTAGTAAGATACAGCCCATCATTTTAGCCCTCCCTTTTCTCACCACCATGGAAGCAAGGCCAGGCAACAGGCTATTTTTTCAAACTACGGACCATGAAGGCAAACACTTCTCCTATGACAAGTTAGTCAGAGGCCAGACAGGAAATAAGATGTCTGGGAAATGCATAACGTGCCTTTCAAAACTTTAAACAATGTCATGCCACTTCCATTAGAATCTGTCAACGGTATTAATAGAGATGCTCAACCACTGCACCGCCTTATGATAAGCCTTAAAGAAAAAAAGGTGAGCAAGAGAAAATAACTTTCATACCCCCCCAAAAAAAGTTTTATTAGAGTAGCTGAGTACTAGCTTTTTAAAAATGTCAACCTGAAAATGTAAAGCATGCATGAAAGGAAAGCTTAGCCACTTAAGGATCATTACTCTGTTTTGACACTGATGCAGTCAGCTCTGAAAAACAGCATCACGACAGTATGGAGCTTGATAAATTCTTCTCTGCTTCAGTGAAAAATTAGCTCATTAATGTATTAAAAGTTCAAGTTGTTTGCATAGTCGCTGCTAAATATCTAGGAATATTATATAGCAATTCATTAATGACTGTTGCCTTGTACTGTACCTCCAGGGTCGAGGGTTCAATTCCGGCCTCGGGGTCTGTGTGCATGGAGTTCGAAAGTTCTCCCCGTGCTTGGTGGGTTTCCTCCAACAGTCCAAAGACATGCAGATTAGGCTAATTGGTGTTCCCAAATTGCCCGTACAGTGCATGTGAATGATGCATGTGAAATGCACGCATGAATGTTGATCGACGGTCCTACCATGATTGTAATATATGGGAATAAATAGAGTGGTAATCACCATTGGCCTTCACGGTCCCTAGTTGGACTAGAGATATTACTAGATGGAGTGATGAATAAAGTTATATGTGGATCTGTGAGCCATGGAATTTATTTAAAGGCAAATAGGCACAATCCAAAATACATGGCAACAGCACTTAATCTTTCTGACATAAGTGACTGACAGCAAAAATGCAACTACGAACGACTTTCATCAATTTAAAATAATAATAATGATAATAATAGTAGTAGTAATAATAATAATAATAATAATAATAGTGACAATAATAGTAATCATCATCAATATCATTATCATCGCCATCATCGAATGTGTAAACGCGTTTGCACATGGGCGTGCTTTGATGGACTTTTGGTGTCCTGTCCAGATATAATTTTTCTTTCCATTTATTACTTGTAGAGCTTAAAAAAAAAAAAACACACGTAAAAGCTAGGATTTTTTTTTTTTGCCCATCATCTTAAATGAAAACACCATTTAAGATGTCTAAAAAAAATAATAAAAATCCTCCAAAGAAATATTCACTTCTCAGTTGATAAATTGTGCAATATGAGGCAATTATGAGGCATGCTGTACAGTGCCAGTCAAAAGTTTGGGCACAAGTTTGGATTTATTTTCTACATTCTAGACACTCAATAATACTGGAGATTTTCAAAACTATGAAATAACACATATGGCATTAGGCAATTAAGTAACAACAACTACAGTCAGTTGTTATTTTAAGACACATAGGTCAGCTGTTCTGGAACAGTTCTTGCAAGAACAGTATTGTCAAGTGCATTTGCAAAACCCATCAAGCACCATGAT